>JAHBCN010002787.1:0-47500 GCA_019359885.1 Listronotus oregonensis | reverse complement strand
CTTGGAGATCCAGGTCGTTTTTTAAATTTTGACGATATTAATACCCCCGGTTGTTAGTTATATAGAAAACAATGGTAAATTGCAGTTTTACGTAGAATGTTACGTTAAGTTTGGTGTTGTACTCAATTCTTGTAAATAGTCCTGAATTTATAACGCAAAGTTGCGTTCTTTTGAAAGGAACTCCTTGTATATTATTTGACTATATGTTTTAAAATATAATTGCACCTTTATTTAAACCACACAATTTATTTTTATATTTATAGGATTTTAACTTCCCGACAAACGGAACCTTACGATTATCGGATCATTAGTTAAGTACCGAACTTCCGTGTTATATAAAGTTATCGGACTTTAAATGGAAATGGTGATTGTTGTTCCCAGGGTGCCGCCATACCTACTATCGCTGAAATCAAGGCCACCTACGCAGATATTTGTTTTTTGAAAATAAATAAGGTTAGCAGCTCTTAATGTATAACATGTGATACATTCTTGGAATCAGAATAAAAAGCACTATTTACACTAGATGTTTGATAACTTAATAACAAAGCACGGTATGTTGAAGCTTTAAAGATTTAGCACCCAAAATAATGTGGCATTTTGGAGTATTGAGTATGCCTAAAGGTACGTCCACACCAAAGAAACACAGAGGAACATCTTGTTGCTGGTTGCCGTAACCCGCTTAGGAAACAGAAACAACAACACAGTTACCGTAAACATTCTGTCCACACCAAAAAATCATCTTAGTCAAAGTGTCATTGTGTTGCTGCAGCAAGAAACGTTCCATCTACATCAGTGTAGTGTGTGTTTCAATATTGGTTAACTAGGTTTGTTCCAACAAGAAATCCGGTATCGTTTCGAAATCGTTTTTGAACTGTTTTATTGCGCTTAGACGCATGCGCGGCCTTAAAATAGTTTGTGACGGTACAGAAAAGCACAAACGTTGAATCGCTTTGCGGATCGTTTTTAGGACTATCAAATCAAAAGTTTATGAATTTTTTGTTTTAAAAATATAACTCTTTTCTACTTATTATTTTGTGATCAAAGTTAGCAAATATCACTCATAATATCGTCACTCATCTTTAAAGTATATTAAATTTAATGATGTGCTTAGGAGGTGTAAAAATTAATGTTTTTGAATAATTAAACAAACGAGGAAATAGAAAATACTAGAAACGTTGCACTATTCCCTAAATAAAGTTAGGGTTATGCAGAAAAAAATTAAATTAGGTTAAAATAAGTTAAAGTCACTCAAGAAAAAAGGATAAACATTATGTGATCAAATGGTTTTAATTATACACATAAAATTAAAAATTAAGTTAAGTTAAAAGATAAACGACTTTTAACTTTCTTAATGCTTTAAATTTTTTAACCTTATCATAAAATGAAATAAACGTTTCATTTTTAAAATAATTAAACTCCCACACAATAACATCATAAAATAGGCTTATAGTAACTCGTCTTTCCGTGCGTTATAAAAATATGTAACAAAAGTATATATTTTTAGACAAATGTTATTTAAAGTTAACAAATTACCGGACAGCTGCCAGAGGTGCACCAATAAAATAGAAATCACGAAAACCCTATTAACAGGTGATTTGCCCTTCGTATCTTTAAATTTTATTGTTATTTTTAAACTTTGATTGTAGCACATGTTTTCATACAAATGTCTTAATTTATAATAACTTAAATTAACTTAACTTTTCTGCATCCTACTCAACAGCAAACATAGAAGATGAAATATGAAACAATAAACATGGAGCATCTGTTAAAATCAAAAATTCAGTGCCAAGATGTTCAATGCGCAAGTCAACCCAAACAGTTTTCAATTTAGGCCATGTATCAGAATTACCGTTCTGAAACCGTAACTAAACGATCCCAATTTTCTTGGTACACACAAACAAGGATCACGTCCGATAACCGCCACGTCTCTGTTGGAACGCACTTTAATCACTGCGCATGAGCGTGATCGTTCGGTGATGGTTTTTCGACGTGCTGGAACAAACCTAATGTGGTGCAAAGACGATTTACAGGCAGCAGTGGCTGCAATTGTCATTACTTTAAAAAATAATAAAAAAAGAGTCCGTGAATGTTGGACTAGATCTACTCTTTTGAAAGAAATACACAGGGCGTCGAACGCCTCATAGGTTCATTAAAGAAATATGACTAAATATCAGAATGTAAGATTGACAATGAAAATAGAAAACTTTTTATTATAAACTATAAAATTATAAGTCTAATAGAAATACGCTCCTTGCAACACACGACGCTTTGAACAATCAAGTTACAAGTTGTCCACACTGCGCCTGACAAACAAAATGTTTACAAAGTTTCTAATTTCTTTGATCTGTACCACGGAAATATGAAACAAGCAACTTAGAGGAACTTCTGTTTCTGCAACCGTAAACAATGAGAAACCTAAGTGTTGCGTTCGGTGTGGACACGGCTTAAGAAAGCACTGTGCGAAAACAACACAAATAATAATACACAAAAAAGGCACATGTAATCCTTAAATTTTAGTTTAGAGTTTTTTAAAATTATTATTACTTGCAGTTTTAAAATAATGATGTATAGGCTGATAGGTTTGAATGCAAATTAAAATATTTTTAAAAATATGTTCAAGTCAAAAAATGACTTATACCTTGTGTTGAGTTGTGGGTTTAAAAGTATCAACTAAGTCTGGATTTCAAAAATTTTTGTATCAAAACTCTATATCTCGAAGCAATTTTCTTTCTTTAAGTAGCGATATAAACAGTTTAATAAATATCTCAAAAGAGTTTTAAATTTTTACGGCGATTAAATAGCTCTTACATACTATATTACCAGTTCATACCTAATTTTATGATTTTTTTTATACAATAGGTATCCAGTTTCGCCCAAGCGATGATCGCGTTGTAAATTTAGCAATGGACTTAACATGTGTTAAAAATTAACAACGGTTTAGAATGTTTAACAAAACGTCATTGTCAGTGTTATTCAATGATTTTAGTAGGCAACCTGTCAAAATCTGGCATTTTGTTAAACATTCTAAACCGTTGTTAGCTTTTAACAATTGCTAAAGTCCATTGCTAAATTTAACAACGCGATCATCACTCGGCCGTTTGTTTATTATCTCTATTATTCAAAAGTTTTGTTTTCTTATTCAAAAAATTCTCTAAAAACAAATTACAGTTAAGACCTTTTTTTATATTTTCTAATCCCTATCTGTGTTCACTACCCTACGATCCACAACTGACAAGGGGCAATTAGATAGTGTAATAATGTTCGGTCACCTAATACACCCTATCAGATGATAGCATTTCATTGTTACGCTTGCATTGTTTAACTTTGGTTAACCCAGTCCTTTGTAGCACGGGATTGTTCATGTCCGTTTAGACTTGTGTTATCTGACGAATTAAATTACATTCATTATATAGTTCTATGTTTTTAAAAATTATTTAAATTCATGCAAAGCTAATGCTTTGCATGAATTTAAATAATTTTGGTGAAAAATATTACGGTTATTTTTCAATATATCTAAAAGAAAATTTAACTTTTATATTATCAAACCTCCAAATATTTAAGTTCTATGTTTAATCATTGCAAGTTATGTAATTCGCTTTGCGTAACGACTTAGACTAACTTATCTGTTAGCTTTCATTCGATTTTATTGCCTACCGTCGCCGTAGGTTGCATTGTGTTACGGTCTGGCGAAACTGACGGGTGTTGTTGCTGGATGTGACTCAAAGGAGTCATGTTTGGACGGGATTGGGTTTCACAGCCCTACTTCACTACAAGCCGTGAACAACCACTTGGCAACGCCGCAATCGGCAAGAGATTCAGATCGGTTTCCCTCGAGCGCGATGAGCGTAATCCGGGTATCGAGGCGCGTATTTTTAAATTCATTTAAGGCTCAATTCAAAGATCGCGTAAATAGTATTGATATTTCCATTAAAATAATTAAATCAGTATAATAATTGAAAAAATAAATATATTTATATAATATTTAAACTCTAAAACAAATTAATTTATGTGCATAGGTCAAGGCATAAGAACGCTGATGCTGTTGTAAAAACAAGTGTAATTTAACATTTGAGTTAGTAATTGTACTTAGTTTTAGTTTTGTTTATTTATTTATTAAATGTCTAGTTTCCTTTTTTTGTTTTTGACTCAGCCTTTTCCGATTTTTCTATTAGCATTTTTGTTATTTCTTTTTTAACATAATTATTTAAAGAATGTTTGAAAATATAGAGCACATCATAATGAACATATTTTTGTTCCTCGTTACCACACATTACATTTACGGCGAGCATCAAATCAATTAAAGCCTTCATGTTGTCTAGTGCTTAAATTGGTTAGATCACACAGGATAGCTTTTTGATTTTCCATTTTTAGGAAGTCACTCAGGATCGTGCATTAATAATTTTCTCAAAAAATCGCGCACATATGGAACAGAACGTCTTTAACAATTTCTGTAGGAACCTTTAAACCGCCACGTTGTAGACAATCAAAGTATTCGTCGTCAATTAGGTTTCCTTACTTTCAACAAGAAAAGAAACACAGATGTTGCAATTATTATATTTTTTACAATTTTGTGGGCAGCATAACCGGCTATATAAATTTGTACCGATTTGTCAATTTCATATTCATTTTTAGGTATTCAGTTTCAAGTAAAAACAAAAATTTTCAATTGTTATTTGAGGTATTGTCAATCAAGATCATTTCCTGGATACAGCTGTCTCTGTTTTTAATCTCAGCTAAAGAAATTACACATCAGCAGCGCTTCTAAATATATGTTTGAGTCTAATTTTTTTTCTCAGCATTTAAAATATCATCAAAGCTAACATTGTAATTACAACCTCCGAAGAAGTCTGTATTTACAAATCTTTTTCTAACTTTTCAGTAGTAAATTTACCTCGTAAATATACGACAAATCAAATTTTGAAAATGAATAGTCAATTATTTCTAGTAAAGCAAGAAGTACTATGGCAAAGTGCAGAATAGGTGTCGTTTGTAAGGCGACCATTATTGTTTTCAAGTTTATGCCAAGCTTTCAGCAGGACTTTTTAGGAAACAGGGACTGTTTTGAGAAGTAATGTGGTAAATTTATGGAAAAATACTAGGCACTGCGTTTAACTTTAGTCTAGTTTTGGTAGACACCTTTTTGCATTGACCCATCTAATAACTGATAATCATCCTCTCTAATAATGTCCACTTTCTACAAATGCTTGGCGCAAACCACAGAATATTTTGAGGGTGACCATGACTGTCTAGGAATATTCCTAAGCCAATGGGCTTTAAGGCTTTCGTCCTTTGGAAGGTGAAAACAGATACAGCTGGTTCTCCTGCATCAAGAGAAGTTTATAGTGGATTTGCACCCAGGCACACAACAAGGACTTGGCATGGTAAATTAATTAAATTGAGAAAATACCGAGAAGATTACCAGGAAAACAATAATAACAACAGTAACTAAATAGTATCTAATAAGCAGGCACCAACATACCTATACAGCGCAATAGCACTCAAAAATCAAAACGAACGACAAAATTCCAAAATGTATACCTACGTACTTACGGTAATTTCAAAAATGCTAATATTTATTTACTGTTTTTAAAAAATAACTAAAAAATACCTTCAAAATTAAAACCAAACACGAATAATTAAAACTTTTCCCTTTTCCTATCGTGGCTTTCCATACGTCTGGAATGATAAGAGAATCGTCTCGTTTGTTCAGTGTACATTTTGAGGGCTTTTTTTTAATATGCTTTTTTTTGTGATGTTTTTTGGAAATCGATGGATTTCCTTTTTCCCATGGTGATCAAAAAAGAAGGCCTGTTTTGTTTTGGCGCTTTTTTGTGTTTCTGGATCCTGACAGGTGTGCGTCTATTTTTTTGACCTATGTTTTGTATGGTAAATGTTTCTGTGGCCTGAGTGCATTTTTGATGACGTTTTCCTTGTAGTTGTTTTCCCTGAGCGCTGTTGTGATTTAGTTTCTTTTCAATTTTATGTGTTGCTCCGTGAGGCAGTAAGATCTTAAAAAGGGTATTAACACGGCCTGAATTTAACCTGGGTGGTGATTAGAATCGCCATTGGAATATATGTGTTGGTTTTCCATACACGGTGTATTCCAGGCTTTCGTCATACTACCTTGTTAAATGAAGGTCTAAAAAATGGAGTTCTCTTTCTTGTTCTAGTTTCAACGTTAACTGAATTTCATGGTGGATATTATTTAGTAAACTAAGAAACTTTTCTAGTTCTCTTTGACCATGGGACCAAATGATAAATAGGTCATATACATAACGTTTCCAGAGGCTTGGCTTTACCGAGGCTTTTTTTAAAGCTTCTCTCTCAGTTGGTTCAAGTTGTTACACAGAGCAAACAACTTCACTTTTAAAGATTTACAAAAACATTTATCACCTTAAAAGAATTATTTATCTTAGAACGATAGAATCATCCTTTCATTTTTATGAATTTTCAAAAAAACAAATGTATTTTTGAAAAATTCTGAAACCTAGACTTTAAAAACCTGTAATTGAGAGTAAGAGAAAAAATCCGAAATTTACACAAATTGCAGTTCTAATGATTGTATTTTTTAAAAATAAGCAATAAAGCATAAATCTTATAAATTGTATTAAAAAAGAAATAACAACTTAAAAATGACGAAGAAACAGTTTAGAGCGTTATTTTTCTTTTTGCTAAGATAAAATAACCTTAAAATAGTTGCTCAGATAAAAAAACCTAAAAACAATCAGAGGTTTTTTAGGAATTAGATTTAAATTTGTATAACAATTTTTACTAAGGCATTGTTCTAATTATTTCTCTTAATTTTTTTACAGTTTTTTGTGACCTCTTAAAGGCTCACAACAGAACTTCACATTTAAATGGTTGAATTTTAACAAAAACTTTTGTTCATGGTACTTGCATACTGTCATGACATCTGAAGTCGTGGGTAAAAAATATAGTTGGTTTTCATCACAGCACCTATAGTCTGTCTCAAAGTATATCGTTATGGCTTTTGACGGACCATACCCCAATAAAACTTTAACGATTTTATTACCTTTGGCAGGGGTGGGCCAGGTGTTTATTGAGTATTAACCATTAGGCATATAAATAAATTTTTCAATATTTTAGTGGCAGTGTTGAATAACCGTTTTTACTGTGCGTTTCAGTTGTTTTTTCGAGAAATAACCATGTTACGTCGAAATCATTTGTCATTAGATGAAAACAGGTTGTGAAAAAATTTTTATGAAATTTAATCAGTAAAAGGTCTAATAAAACAAGGGAAACTTTAAAAAAAAACTGTCTACTTACAAAAACTCAATATTATGATAGGGATATTATTATTAGTGAAGAATTGAACAAAAAAAAAAACGTAGTGATTTTCAATCTTACCGTATAGACAATTTGTGATCAGGACCTAATAAGAAGAAAAAAATATTGTCTTTATGAAACGGAGTTATTCCTACCTTAAATAAACTGAAAAGAAGCAGACGAAGACAAAAACCCAAATATAAATATTCCGTGCCACCCCTCCATAGAGTTGTTTTAAATGGGATTAAATACCCGCAATGGATAAAAAACAAATTTTGGATGCAAGTTCCATTTAAAAATTTAAAAATTCCCTTCAAAAAAATTAAAAAGATAAGTTAGAAAAGATCCACATTTTTACCCCTTTGGAAACAGGTTTGGGTAAAAACACTTTTACCCAAAGGATGGGTTGATTCCAGTAAAAACTGTCAGACGAAAGCAGCTTCAAATAAAGGAAAACGCATTACCATAATATACGTTAGTTCAGAAGACGGATTCTAGCTTGGATTATCATGGGGATACAAGTGCAGAACTTTTTGAAAACTGGTTTTAAAATTATCTTTTAAAAATATTCCTAACAACAGTTTTATTGTCATCGATAACGCAAGCTACCACAGCCGTCTACTACACAAAGCACCAGCTTTATCAAGTTCAAAAACTGAAATCCAGGAATATTTGTTAGAAAATGATATTTATTTTGAATTCAGCTACAAAAAACGCATCTTTTGGAAGTCCCAAATTTATATGTAATTAAAAACCAATGTGTATGTGATAATTTGGCTGAACAGGCTGGGCATACTGTCTTACGGCTTCCTCCGTATCACTGTATGTTTAACCCCATAGAGCATTTGTGGAACCAGGTAAAACCAAAGATCAGAGCAGAAAATGTTACACCTACTTTAAGTCCCAGTGTTATTAATTTGATAAAAAATGTAATTACTAACATAGCAGTTGAGAGCTGGAAAAATTTACTACAGCACATTATAAAAATTGAGCACTCTTACATTTCTATCCAAAACAACATGAATCCTATTGTATTTAATCTCAATAATGACTAATAGTGAAACAGAATTAGATTTAGATATTTGGCTTAAAAATGTAATTATGAATAGATAATGCAGTTATAAATTTATTAAAACTTTGCATATATTTAATTTCTTAATGTAATTTTAAGATTATACTTACCTAAATAAACAATAAATTATGAATCTTTATATTATTAAAGTCCAGTGTCCGGTGTTCAGAAGGTTTTAGTGTGTTATGTGTAACATGTCAAACAAGTTTAAGGTTTTTAAAATTTTCTATAATAGCTATAGTAATCTTTTTAATAAAAAATTTAATATTGATTTTGGATATTTTCGATTTAATATGTTTGTTTGGTGGAAAATATAATTTTCAATTAAAAGAAGCATTTTGAGCCTCTAAAATCATTTAGTAGGTACTAACCAGAGCTGACTTTTTTAATTTTTATAAATATATGACCCTAAAAAGTACAAAATAAAGAAAAATAATGATGCAAATCGCCGGACCATGTACTTGTTTTCCTAGTATTTATTATTTGTTTTGATAATCATAATGTTTTTTAAGTATTGTATACATATTGACTAATAATGTATTTTAATGTTATGATTTTCCACCAAATACTATTTGGCTTCTAATCTAATATTAGTGCTTTTTTCGTCTTCCATGGACAATAAGCTTTTTTTTTCTGACTTTGTAAACTGATTCCAAGACACATATTGAAAATATACCTAAAACAGACTTAAGGTTGTATTTTCAGTTCAACATTTTGGATATGCTACACTCTTTAATATTGTTATTTTTAGTACAGACCAAGTTTCTTAATTACAGTTGATAATCGTTCTTTGGATCACTAGTTAAGTAAAGTTTCATATCTGCTTCTAAATATTTTCTGTTATTTTACATAAAAACCGCAGGCAATGTTTTAGTTAGTTCCAGTTTCATACGGTCCTTATATATTCACTGCTGTATAAATTCGTTTGCCTCTGAAGCTGGGTATTTATTATCATTAGTTTATTTAAAGCTTTAAGTTACTATAAAGTGTAAAGTTCTAATTCTACCTTACTTTAACTAGCACATAAATTATAGCTTTAGAAGTAAAAAGTGTACGCGGCCATATGCGGATGCAGATTTGGTTCGTGGGGCTGGGGTTGTTAATGCTGGGCAGATATCGGATCACAAACTCGTATTTGTGAATTGTGTATAAAGTTAAATAAGTTTAAACCAAGAATAGTAACATAACGGGATTTTTAAAATTTTGTCCATCAAAACTTTCTTACTGATCTGAATTCTGTTCCATGAAATAACATATTGTACGAAAATGATATTGAAAATAAGGTTCAATTGTTTACAACCTATATAACAGAACTGTTTGATATTCATGAAGGTATACAATTTGCGAACAAACTATAAAATCAAGCTTTAACAAGATTTAAAAGTAATAAAACCACTGATAACTGGAATGCATATAAAGAGCTTAGAAACAGTACTCTTGCTCTTATTCGCAGGGAAAGAAGGAGCATGTGGACCAAATAGCTGAGGGTAGTAATAGTAGAGGGATGTGGAAATCTCTGACGGATCTAAATGTTCGACATAATAGACAACATAGTATTTCAGATCACCTTAAAAATGTTAACGATATTGTCAAGTATTTTGCTTCTGTTTTTATTGATGGGGATTGGTATGACAAACTTTGTCCAATAAATAATCATAGATTTGATTTTGTTATGGCGTCCATTGCTGATGTGAACGACGCCATTAGCGACATCAGGTCTTATGCGGCTGGTTTCGACGGCATACTTTAAATATGCTTAGGTATTGCAGGCCTGTTATTGACTGCTATATTACACATTTGGTTAACGTGTGCTTGGAGAATTTCTATTTTTCATGGTGCTGGAAGACAGCTTTTATTTAACCTATTCCTAAACTGCCTAACTGCCAGTTTTTTTTAAGATACTTGAAAAAATTGTATGTAAACAAATGACCGCCTCAGAAAAATTTAAAATTCTGCCTAATAATCAGTCAGGTTCCCGCGGCGGTAATGGTACCTCAGCCGTTATGTCTGAGGTTGTGGACTCGGTTGGGGGGGATTTTGATGGGGGTCGTGTCTCGGCTCTAGCAAGACTTCTCTAAGGCTTTTTGGCGCAAAGCTTCGCTATTATGGGTTTTCTGCTGAAACTGTTTGTTTTATACGGAACTACTTGACCGAGCGTCGGCAGTGTGTAGTGCTTGATGGCGAATCGTCAGGAATGGCCCATGTTACGTCCGGGGTCCCACAGGGCTCAATACTTGGGCCTCTACTTTTCATTCTTTATACGGCTGATCTATTAAACTACATTAAGTACTGCACTAGTCAGATGTATGCAGATGACACTCAGCTTATGTTTAGTTTTTGCCCTACGAACACCATATAGCGGAATATAGGGTTAACGCGGATTTAGATGCTTTAGCAAACGTATCATTAAAGCACAATCTATTTTTAAACGTAAAGAAGTGCTCAATAACTTACTTTAAGGGTAGAAAGACATGCAGAGTTGATGAGTCCATGCAAGTAAAGATTAATGGCAGCCTTTTGCCTGTAAAGAATTCTGTAAGATCCTTGGGATTATATTTGGATTCTAAGTTAACATTTGACACACATTACTGGTTTGCTGCAGAAATCTTTTATGAACCTAAAATTGTTATACAGTAATCGTTTGTTGTTGTCCAGAAAACTTAGGATACTTTTGGTGGAGGCTCTGGTGTTGTCCTTTTTTAATTATTGCGATTTTGTCTATGTCCCATTCCTGGATCTAAAAAATCAAGAACGAATTCAAAAAGTTCAAAACTGTTGCTGCCGTTCTGTTTTTGGTCTCCGTAGGTTTGATCACGTATCAACTAAAATGGCCGAGCTGGGATGGTTGAACATGGTCAATAGGAGAAAATTACATTTTGCCAGTTTTGTCAGAACAATCATGACCACAGGAAGACCTCCCTAATTAAGGGAAAAGCTGCATTTTAGAAGTGAGACTCATGCCCTTAATACCAGGTTCAATAATATGTTGTCCATCCCAAAGCACAACACGACTACTTTTGAAAGGTGCTTCTATTACCAAGCAGCTATAGTTTATAATAGCTTTACTCAAGATCCTGGTGTAATAAAACCTTTAAAAAGAGGTTTAGAGATATGCTTCTTCTTATTTAGTGTGCCGATGTCAGTGTTCGTATTTTTATTTTAAGGATTTTTCCTTTTTTTTTCTATTAGGTTTAGGTTTTAATGTGTATTGTCTTCTTTGTTACATTGTTATTTTATGAAAAAAGCTACATCTAAGTTAAATATTTATATGTTAAACCCTAATTATTAACTTCATTTGTATTAGTCAGTTTTTTTTGTGTAATATATGGTGTTGACACTGGGTTAAACGTAAGAATAGCTGGTACCTTGTACCTAGAGCTAAATTTCGCCTAGTGCTGGCACCAAAATGCTTACAACTATATAATTTTTTTAATATTATAAAGGTAACTAACTTTCAATAAAAGACGTTTATTATTATTATTATTATTATTATTATTATTATTATTATAAATAAATCAAATTAATATTCGAGAAAATGCAATGTTATTTGTTAATATTGTGGCATTAAATCTCGCTGCTATAGGCACTGAGAACTGGGCGTATTCACCGCTTTTGGCGACGTATACTGAGGGGCACTATAATAGGTTAAAAGCATATTAATAGATAGCATATTAAATTCTTTTTTCAAAAATATAACACACTACGGATGATATAAGTTTTTTATGCAAGTTATTTAAACTATATTACTTTGAACCACAGTAGGCTAAAAAACAAAAGGAAACATCCCAATAACAAAGCTATGTTGACATTATAGTTGAAAAGAGATTTCACGATATATTTAACCATGCAAATATTAGAAGAAATAGCTTGCACAAGAAAGCCAATTAAAAAACTATAGAAACTTTAAAACGAAATAAAAGATTTAGATTAAAAAAAATAACAAAAATCATCGCAAATGTTTGAAAGCCCCTTCGCTGTTTTCAATACATTCTTGATATCTTTCAAAAAAAAAAAAAATAAGGCGTTCATGATGTGTAATTATTTTATATTGCAAACGCTTTATGAATTCTTTTATTAAGTTTTTATCGAGTTAAGATGAATTCTCTATACATTTTATTTTCAAACAGATCGTGTTGGCTACCTTTAAGGTCTATGTGACAATACAACGGTTTCTAAAGTAAGTATAAAAGTACTCTCTTATTCGAAGAGCGTAATAAGTAAAGGCGCCTCCTGTTAAAAGTAAGTCCCTATTACTTTACTTAAAGAAACACCAATAAGAATATCGAAAAGATTTGATTAAAGAATGTCCAATGTTTATCTGCATTTAAATTTTTCTTATCAAGCGATACACCAGTTAATTTTAAAATAAAACACAACTTACATTTACCCCAAATCGACTTGTTGACGGACAGGTCATACCATGTGGGGATTTGTGGAATTCCAATGTGTTTCATTATATCTGTTAAGAATACCGCAACTTGTTATTTTACATTTATCTGACTAAATATGTATTTTTTTAAAGAACGACCCTCTTTAGATTTATTTAAAAACCAGTGATAAATTTTTAATCTTCTCACATCATTACCAGGGTGCAAATATTGGGTTAGACTTAAAAATTCCAGTTTTAGTTTCAATTCGTCTGAGGGAGGTAGATTTTTGTTCCTAAAATTTCAAAGTAATTTTAGAGAATAAAATTAGGGTGTGTGCTTAAAATAACACGACAAAAGTAAAAACTTTAACAAGACGAGATTCCCGATTAACCTTTTACAATCTAGCATTCGCCAATCTCAAATTTAAGACGATAAAGGAATCAATCCATAAAAATCAAATACCTACAGTAAACATTTGGTCACATTTTCGTATCGTTGTTTTTTCCGACTGTCTCATGAGTGTTGCATAGTTAAGTCTCACAGTTTAGTCCTATTCAATACCCGCAAAAAGTGCTAAACGAACCTAAAGAAGTTTTTACAAAAAAGATGTGAAAAGTGCATTAAAAACAACACAGGGGCTTCAAACATGCGATTATTTCCGTTATTGTTTCCCGAAATTTGAATCTTTTATTTCAATTTAGGGTTTCCATAGTTTTTTAACTTACTTTTTCGTGACAACTATTTCTTTTACCATTTGTATGGTAAAATATACTGTGTTATGTCTTTTTAGCTACATTGCCAACATAGTTTTGTTTCTGGGATATATGCTTCTGTTTCATAACATATTTTGGTTTAAAGTAATAAGTTTATCGCATAGAAAACAAATATTATCCTTGGTGTGTTATATTTCAAAAAAGATATTTCAATATGTTATGTATACTTATTCTAAAAACGTCGGATTATTTAACAGTCATTATAAAGAATCTTTTGTACAAAATATTTTTCTGAATCTCTTTCCAATTAAAAAATATAGGGTTATTTTAAAATTGACACTTTTTTTTTCCTATATTTAAAGCGATCAAAAATTGTCAAATTTTAATTTTACCATTTTAAGTTTGACTTAAAAACAGCACATAATGCCTATATTACATATTTCATAGCATTAACAATTACAGAGATACATAAGAAAGCGTAAAAAATGTGGAACCCTGTATTCTAGGGGGCACTATAATAGGCTAGTTTGAGGAACAGTATCTTTTATAGTTACCATATATTATACTACTTATGGCTGGAAACTTGCGCCACCATGAACTATGGAGGAACTACAATATAATATACACACACAATATATAACACCCAGTATGAAGCGGATTACCAGCTCGCGAACTTGGTACGAGCGTACCTCTCCTCACATGAGGGAGGCCATTTATCGACCTCTATCGCGAAACTCTCGACCCCGACTCTTGAAACTCTGTTTTAAACACAAGTCTGAGATTTAATGCATGATAGGTGTCTTAAGGAGGCGACTGACTTGTAACCGAACGTTGTAATGTAATGCTCGCTACGAGCATTACATTACAACAAACCGTTCCGTTCATTACCACGTCATAGCGAATGCTCGCATTTGAATGCTTTGTTCACGAGTGATCCACTATGCGTCTTTACAGTGTTTTCGAAAATGTCAGACATGGAGGTCGCGTTTGCAATTCTGCTAGTAACGAATTTGTACAGAAGCAGACAACACAACGGTGGACAGAATTTATTAGGCATTCTCAAAAACCAAGAATTCACAGGCTAATACAAAACTTCGTGCAAATAAGTGCAACAGATTTTGAACTCCTAGTTAACTTGATCGGACCAAAAGTGGCCCAAGCAGACACTTCCTTAAAAAAGGCGATAACATTGACAGAAAGTTCCGCTGCTTTTATTTATTTTAGCTTTCTTCCTTCTAAGCGACGAGAGTAGGCTGTTATTTTTTTACATTCTTCTACATCTATTCCCATTATATCCGCCAGTTCCTTCCAGGCGTCTTTTTTTAATTTAATAAAATAGTCCTTATGACGAGGATCCCAAAGATTTGCTTTTTTTATATTTGTCAATAAAAAGAGGGATTTCTCACGACCCCACTGCATTCTGGTTCACACAAAATGCAAAACCTCAGAAAATGAATTTCATTTAAATAATAAAATAAGAAAAAGCGCCGTATACTTTCGAGGAGATTCGCGAAAAAACCGACAACCCGATGGAGCAGCCGCGAATGGCTCCGCTTTCTGTATTCACTGCGTGTAATGCTCGATGTGTAACATGTTACATAAAAACCTTTAGTTACAAGTCAGTCGGCGCCTTTAAGTTAAGCAAGAGGTAGTTTATTAACAGGAAACATAAAGGTTTGGAGATTTAAAGGAAAATGAAAGATTTCTACAGGCAGTAGGTTTTACAGGCTAGACACTATATGTGAGAAGTTTAGTGCCTGTCTAGTTTAACTGTGGAGGGATAAAAGTATCACTTGGTTTTACTTGGTTGGGAGTCGCTAGGACAGTAATAATATTCCATAATTCCTTGAAACAGCAACTGTGAAAATACCTTAAAAAAATCGACAAAAAAACATTTTTGTAAAATTGAAGTGGTTGAGAGGGGAAACTTTGGATTAAATCAAAAATGCTACGATTTGTTGAAGACGTCATTTTTTAGACATGGAAACAAGATTTTAGACGGGATCTAGATTGGTATACGTACGGGATATATAGATTATAAGAGGAGAAATAATTTTTGGCGTGTGACTGGATTAAAAAATTTAAAAAGTACGTTTCTGACCAAAAAATATTTACTACTTTTAATAAAATTTCTGTATTCAGAAAAAAAAAAAATTAATTATAAACCAATAAATTACGAAACTTTTTCTAGACTTAAAAACTTTTTATCTCTACAAAATGTATCATTTTTCTTTGAACATCAGTTTTTCGTATTTCTCAATATATGGATTGCTTTAATTTTCTGGTTCTTTTTAGAGTTGCCTTGGCGTGAAATATGGTAAACAAGTAAGTGCTCCTCGCAATTTCGTATAGAAATACGATATACTTTGAAAGTCGGTGTTCTTAAACTGGATCACTGCAGACAAAATAAAAAAGAAAGAAAGTTTTAAGGTAAACAATGCTAAAAGTTTAGGTTATATTGGTTGTCTAGTATGTATAGTCTAGAATATCTCAGCAATTTTAATAAAAAAGTAACACGCGTTTAACCACTGTTTGGAATAAATTTATTTTAATATATTTGATAATAAAAAACCTTTTTCACTATTTTGGTTGGGTGATTTGGATTTTTTACACCAAATTTGAAATAGTTAAAATAAATTAATTTCTTTAAAATGGCAGATTTTTTTACCAGGCTTTAAAAAAAGTCTGCTTTATGTGACATTGATTTATTATGGCTAAAAATATCAGTTTATTTTTTTTAACAGTTTTTTCTCAAACCAAAGGCAAGCTTTTTATTTAAAAACCAAATTAGGGAATAAAAATATACTTATTATTAATTGATTTTTGCCCTACATCCCTGAAGAAAAGGTAATAAAATTATTATTTACACTGTCTGCACTATTAATTTTTAAATAACTTAAAAATAAAACCATAATTTAAAAATAAATTCAAAAAACGTTCACCTATTAAAATATTTTTAAGGATTACTAACAGACATACAGAGTGTTTCATATGAATGGGCTAAAATTTGTTTTACCTGTACTTTTCTTACTACTTAACCAAATTATTTAAATTTTGGAGTTTTATACAGTTGTATAACCATTTTTAAAATACAGGGCAGAAAAATCCAGATCTGGCCTAAAAAATAGGATAAAAATTATTTTGCACAAAACAACACTTGTATAAACATTTCCCGGAATGTTAAAATAACTGTTAAGTCCCTATTAAAAGTAATTCAAAACAGTACCAAAATGTTTTTAGCATAAAACAAAAGTTGAGCAAAAATTACTTTTAAGAAACAACAAAATTTAAATGGGTTTTAAATTGTATCCCTGCTATTTTTACATATTTAAACATAATCTAATTCATATTCATACATCCACATAACCTTCATAGAACTGCATACAAACATGCAACCTTCTCAAAAACTAAGGAAAGAAAATCCAGGTCTGGACAAAATATGGATAAAAGTACACCCTGTAGTTTTTACCTGTTAATAGGGTGTTAAAACATTTATTTAAATTGCCATAAAATATTGTTTAATAGACCCACAAGAGTATACCAAAAAATAATTTTTATTAACAACAAAATTTATGCAACTTGGTTATCTATTAAGAACTATATGCAAAAATGAAAAAAGCAGAACCGAACTAAAAAATTTAAATAAAATTTATTTAATAAATATCTTAAAAAACAACAAAATTAAATAAATAATTTAAAAATTAATATGGCAGTTAAATCTTTAATTGCAAATTGTATATAACCAAGCACACTTTGTTTGCACATTTGTAACAGCTGAGAAACAATAATCTTTTTTTATATTTTACCAAAAATAAATACAATAATTTACCCACTGTATAACTCCAAATTGAAAACATAACTTCAAATTCGTAATCAGCAACCCCTAAAACCCTCGTATATTAAATTTGTCGCGAATGGGTTGATTTAAAAAAATAATAATGATTTTTTTGAGGTTTTAAAAATCGTCACGGGACTTACCAATTCTCAGGGTAAATTTTTATATATTTTTTTTAATAAACGTTTATATGCAAAATAAAAAACAAATTTTCTCTATTTTTGCAAGTGTTTTATCGTATTTAATATCACAAGAGAAAAAAATTTGTCGGCAAAATATTTCGATTTTATGAAAGTTGGTTGGTAGGCAATTTTGTGAATGACATTTACAACAAAACCACAAGCCGTCAGGCGAGTGGTTTTGTAAACAATGTCATGAACTAAATTGCCATAAAAGCAACCAACTTGAATAAAACAAGGAAAATATTTTGCCTAGAAATGTTTTTTTCGAATAATACTCGACAAGACTTATTTTACTAGAAAACAAGCCAAATTTTGGCTACAAACAGTGTTTATTGTTAGGCTAACAAAAGTTTTTCTTTTCTTTAACCTTACAAAATTTTGTCGCTGAGCAACCATTATGATGGTTGTGTCCGGTTAAGTGCAGGTAAGAGTGTTGACAATAGAAAATAGGTCGTTGCTACGACATTTTGCGAATGTAAAACACTCTAGTGAAATAGTCGTGTTTTTTTGGTATTTTAAACCTGTTTTTAAAGGTTATAGAAAATTGTGACCTTATGGCAAAATTCTGACCACGGATAAGTATTTAGAAGACAAAAATACATCAAGAACCAACTATCACATCTCTGGGTCTCAAGTTTTTTTTTTTAGAGTGGTGTGGGCATGTAATGAGTGGGGGCATGCCAAATACCAAGTTTGCAACGAAAAAACAAGGTCAAGAAAACAGCCTATTAAAAAACATTTTTTAAGAAGAAAAAAGAATAAAGATACTCTAAAATGCTGGTATTCAATTAAGAAGTCGATCAAGAAGCTAACTTATGTGCTATTTTCCAACTAAAACCACATTCTGTACCTAAATTAACGTTGTTCTGGGTATAAAAATTAGTTATATTAGACACTGCTCTCTTAACAACCATAAACGACGTATTAATGTCGGATATAACTTTAATCTAAGACTATAGTTGAGTCAAAACGTTTTAAGAACGAAGAATCCAATAATTTAATTAACTGAAAAGTTTCTTTTATCATTCCAACGTTGTGGTAACGTTTTGTGTGCATCTTTGAAATTTTGATTATATATATATATATATATATATATATATATATATATATATATATATATATATATATATATATATAAATATATATATTTAAGATATTGTCGCTTTTTTTCAAAATACACATTTATATTATACCTTTATAAATGATTGATGACTTGGCCAGCGTTTTTTTTTATCTTTATGACAACTCACGAAGGATATTATATATGTATTTATATCCTATGGATTATATACATATATAAACCTAAGTACCAAAGTACCGCGAGTGTCGGTTTTCCGGTGTTAACCATTTCTTCCCAGTTGTTCCGTCAACGTTGTCCAAGCACTGAAACATGCAAATGTTGCATTTCACACACCTTTAGACAACGCGGTAGCTACCACGGACGTTATTTTAAATAATAAAAGCGTTGCCAAAAGTACGTGAAAAAATATTTTTAAACTGTTTAGTGCCAAGTGGGGTATGGTTTAAAAAATTATTTAAAAAGCTATTAAAAAATCGAAAAATCAGAGATGGCCGCCATGCAAAAATCTAGTTTTGGTTAGTAACTGAAAAACAAAACACAATTGGAGAAAAAAACTGCACTGTCAAAACTAGCATTAAATCCTCTAAAACTTTCTTAAATAAAACATGTCTTTATCTTGTATACTAAACGAGATAACAATATATCTAGGCCGAAATTGGGACACACTGTATTGATTTGCGATAAATAAAAGACAGTATCTTTTCTAGAAATATATAGTGAATATAAGGTCGTTTATTTATTACAAATATTAATCGCTTTTCCCTTTAAAACGATCTTTTTTTTTATTATAAAGTCAAATAAACTTAAGCTTAAATATTAGTGTAACTTTGTACCTAGCTTTGTGTAATCTGTGATTTTTCTTTAATTTTAAATTATACTTTATTTTGCATATGCGACCATGGAATCCGCTACTGCTATAAAAGTTTAAAATGTGCCAATGATCAATCGAGTCCGAATTAAATGAACACGTGATTTATGCTGCCGAGGTTTTCAAAAAGTTATGTCGCAAAATGAAAAAGCAAAGAAGTCCACGGGAATATTTGAATTTTAGAATGTTTCAGGCTACGTATGAAAAATTGCTTGAAAAGGTGTTTTAGACAGGTTGTGATATGAAAAATGATTGAAAGTTGTACAGTGTATAAAATCTGGTCCTATATTTTGTACAAACTAAGATATTACTTTATGGATTTTAAACAAACTTAACGCTTAAAAATGAGCAAAGCCTTTGTTAGGATACTCCTCCTACATAAATATTTTCTTTGTGGGGATGAAAACTGTGATCTTTTTATTGCAACACCATTTTGTCCATAATAGGTATTTTAAAAAAGAAAATCTAGCATTTTGCCCTAACAGAACTAAAAGAGAAATTCATATTTTTTTAATTAATTTGGGTATTTTTAAGTAATTATTATACTATTAAACCCATACCATTTAGCACTTTATTTAGTTTAATGTGTTTAAGACTGTTAAACTCTTAAGGATTTGAATTTAAAATTAAAAATTGATATAAAGGACTGTAACTTTTGGAGCTTGCTTTTTCTTTTTAATTTTTTATAATAAACGCAACACTTTTTAGTTTTACGTTTTTATTACAAGTAAAACTTTTTATATTAAAGTAGCCAGAATAGTGCACCCCTTATCGGAAAAAATGTCTTGTCTTTTTTTACCATAACGGACGCGCGTATCCCGCTTTTTCGCTAATGCCACTTTTTTCACTGGCGTGAGAATGAAAAGGCAGGCGCAAGGCTGTTACGTCCTGACGTAACAATAGTTATTTTCCTTATAAGTGCGCAAAGTATTAGGAACAATACTTTTGTACTTGCGAATACTTTTGCTATGAGCGTTTTATTAAAGAATTTGATTATTAGAAATATACGAATATTTCAGTAATAATTAAAAATCCATAGTAAATAATTAAATTTTTAATTTAACTCATTATACAAAAAAAACTATTATTAATTATTATTAACAATATTAATGTTAAAAGTACAATTAGTTGCATGTTGAAGGGTTTTGGCCGATTTCAAATGATTTCTTAGGAACGTCGATGATGGTTCGCTGCTCGATGTTAAGACGAAATCTTGTGTTTTAGCTGATTGAACAGCGTCTGTGGAACAGGACATTTCATCTGGCTTCTTAAGAGTTTTTGGCTTGTTGCAGTTTAAATTTTTTTACTTAACCCCTTTTTGTAGCCTGTTGATTCTTCAATGTATCCCTCGGCTACCGTTGTCGATTTCCAACCGCCTAGCCGCTTTATATCTAAAAGTCCTTTTCCGGAACTTGCAAGTAACGTTGCAGAAGATCGCCGGAAGCTGTGGCCGGTATATAGCTCTGGATTCGGCAACTTTAAAAATGCTGCTATCTCAGAAGGCATTTTCCCAAATGTATTGATCCCAATGCATTGTTGTGTGCAAATTCCCCTTTTGAAATATACGAAAAGCCGTTGATGTGTTGTCGGTGGCCGTAATGCTGTATACTTCCGAAATAAGAACAAATACGTTCCGTCGTTGGTCTCTTCAGACAGGACGAAAGTACGCGAGGTATAGCTTTTTGCGTCTGGAATCTTCACAACAATTAGGTTGCCTTTGTCCTCGATGTCGGATGTTTTCATTTTTGCGAGTTCTTCTCGTCTGCAGGCGCCAGCAAGTCCGAAAATGGTCGCAATTTTTATCAAAAGATATATTTTATCAGGTGCTTCATTAATAAATGTAGATATTTCTTCTTTTGAAAAAATCCTTGACTTTTTTGGCCGAAAGCCTACATTTTGTTTCTTAATAAATGCTGCTAACTTATAAAACTTGCCGATATCTACATTTTTCTTGATCTTTAAAACACTTTTCAGCATGGAGTATTTCGACCATAAAGTATTTGGACAAAATTTCTTGCTTAATTTGAGAAAATAGGCTAAAAGTACTTCCCCTTTCAAAGTTCTAACGCCTTTTTTTTACACCATGTTTCAAATGAATTATACTGTTTTTCGTACTTTTCTTTTAATTTTGCCGGCAGGAGCTCTAAGTTGGCCAAACTTGCGGGTTTTAAAACATCGTCTGGCAATTTTTCCTCCATTCTTAGAAACTTATTTTAAACTTTTTACCGAATTTTCTCATGCTTCCGTAACAGTAGAAAATGTTTGTTCTGGGTTGCTGCAGCAACAAGAAAAGTTCTTTGATTTTTTATTGTTTAGCATGGTGTCTATGAAATACATGGTGCATGAAAAAATATTAAAATGATAATAAAGAAAATTAATATGGGATATTTACTAAGCGCCAAATGTATCTAAAATTCAATAAAGCACAATAAAAGAATATGTAGAACCCCTTTTTTTAAAATATTATTTCATCCAGAAGTTATTAATACATTAAAAAATCGACCATAAATACGGAAAATATGCAGAACAAAAATGCGTGCGCTAAGAGTTTCCGTGCGCAACGTTAAACTTTGCGCACTCATTTGCGTGCGCAAAGTAAGTACTTTGCGCACGCAAGTAGAAAAAAGGAGTTTTCGCACTCGTGCTATTAATTTTTACGTAACACTCACATTTTGTTCCTCTTTTTAAAGACCGGTATTATACAGGGTGTCGGTAAATACCATTCCAAAAATTGTAAGGCTGATGCTACATGTTAAATTATTTTAACTAATTTTATTAATAAAAGAAAAGTTCATATCAGCATAGGTCCGCAAATGCGTCATCTTTAGAACCGTTTTGGATAGCCATCTGAATTTTGGCATATGAATTGCTTTTAATAGTAGGTACTTTTTAGTGTTTGTAAATTATTATTTTAATCAGGGCGTACCGACAAGGAAGGCTTCGATTTAATTTGTTTGTATTTTTATTAAACGTTTTGCATCTTTTTTTAGAAATTCTCATTCCGTAGTAAAAATGACATAAAAAAGGTATTCTTGTAAAAAACGTATCAGGCTAGCCGTTTTCGAGAAAACACTCTCAAAAGAAAATAGTGTGGTGCCCAAAAATAATAAAAACTTCTACATCAAAGTAGTATCTAGTTACGGTAAACGAATTTACCATGAGGTTTAAAAATAAAGTTTTTTTGATTATCAATATGTTAATAACAATGTAATTAAAAAAAAATGTTCTTGCTGTTCAAAAATTGCCGGAATACTCCATGCACTATTTTCTTTAAAAAGTGTTTTCTCGAAAACAACTAGCCTGACAGGTTTTCTACTGGAATGCCTTTTTTATGTCATTCATATTGCGGAATCAGAATTTCTAAAGAAAACTAAAAAATATGACGTTTAATAAAATGTGAACCAAATAAAGCGGGGCCTTCCCTGTCGGTACACCCCTGATCAAAAAAATAATTTGGTAAAAACACTAAAAAGTACCTACTATTAAAAGCAATTTATTTGCTAAAACTCAGATGGCTATCTAAAACGGTTCCAGAGATATGAAGTAAAACATATATCTCGATGCCATCTTTGAATCGCCATAGCAACCTTATAACGCATTTGCGGGCCTATGTTGATATGAACTTTTCTTTATAATTTAACATGTAGAATTACACCTAGAATTATTCAAACGGTATTTCCGGAAACACCCTGTATAACCGTTTTTTAATGCCGAAAAACAGTGATATACTATGCATAAAATTGTATTTTTGCAAATATGATCGTTTTTCTTTAAGTTTTTTTTTCATCGGCACTGTAATACGTCGTATAACAAATAGTAAAGATGGATCAGTATTTTTAATAAAGGCAGTAAAAAACGACGCAGCGATGATACAAACCTTTCAAAAATGACAAGTGTCAACATTAAACTGCTTAAAATATTTTTATAAAGCTAATATTCCATTTAAAATACCAAATACAAATGATTTAAAATGGTAAACATTAAAAAAAATTGATTAAAGTAGTAAAAGCGCCAAACCAATATCGGTTAAAAATGACATAAGTTAAATTTACCAAATCTTAATAGTATCATCCATAAAAATATTTAATCGTTAAAAATAATCAGTTAAAAATTGTATTACAAATGATATTTGTTAAGTTAGACTAATGTTAACAATATCATCGGCAAAAATTTTATTCCTGACATTCATAAAAATGGCATGGAAAAATAATATAAAATAATATGTTATATATTTTTTTTAATATTGTTAACATATACTTCATTTTTAGTTCTCAAAAGATATTGGTATTGGCTACCAAATATACATAGAATAAACATGGAGTCTATGTATACCCTTTTCATTTGAATAACAGCTATTTAAACATTTATCCAGTTGGTTGCATAAAACCGAAATACAACCGAAAAAAATAGTATCTTACTAGGGCAATAATTAACCGTCTCAAATCTTAACGCTAAAACGCCTTAGTCATTAATCGCACCTATTAATAATATTGTTCTAGCCCAATCAAATTGTCATTCAAAATAGGGATCAAGTAAGCATGAAATGGGCTATTAAGTTTTTATTGTTTTAATTGGTTTATAAGGGTACTAATAACAGTAATCTGTGGTTTCCCACCAAAATTTTTGATGGGAGAACTTTTGACAGCCCCAAAACCACAAATTTTTTGGACTTTTTTCAGTTTTTTTGATACAGGGTGGCCGGCCATATTTTGACCCATTTTAATCGAGAATAACTTTGGAACAAATAAAGGTATCAAGATGCGGTTTTTGCAGATGCACTTATATTTCTTTAAAGTTTATTCTCGTACCTTCACGATTTTATTGTGACATTCCATTAGCTCAAAAACAAAATGGCCGATTTTCCATTATAGGACAACTATATTATTTTAAATGGAACACCCTGTATATGTTTCTATATTTTCAAAATTTAATCTTTCCCCTTTAAAAAAATGTAACACAAGCTATGGTTATCTCAAAAAACAACGTATTTATTGACCTTCGAAAAATTGACTGCATGTCGACCAACAATATTATTTAACAATTAAAATTTGCTTTATATGTTACAAAAAAAAAAAAGGATCGCCAAAGGTTTAGGTTATTCAAAAAATAATAGATACAATAAGGTTACATTACCTTTAAAAAACTACTTTAAATGTTGAAAATGCCTTCCGCCGACTTCGACGCACTTATTTAAATTCGAAAAAAACTTATTAAAACTATCGACTAAAAATTCTTCAGGAATATTTTCTATTATGTTTCGGATATTAATTTTTAATTGCTCTAAGAAGTGGAAGTGGACTATAACACCTCTCTTTCACATATCCCCACAGAAAAAAATCTGGAACAGTCAAATCTGGTGAACGAGGTGGAGAGGAAATAGGGCCTCCTCTTCCAATCCACCGGTTTCCAAAAACGTTGGTCAGTGAATCCTTGGTAATGTTAGCATAATGTGGTGTAGCCCCATTTTGTTGAAAATAGACGAAATTCAATAGATTTTCTTCTTGCAATTGGGGATAAAAAAATATTTCCAGCATATCAACGTAAGTCCAAGAGGTTACAGTTGGTTCATAAAAAAAAATGGCTCATAAATTTTTTGCTTTGACATACCATACCAGACTGTGACTTTTGGCGAATCTCTAACGTGTTCGTTATATTGTCGAGGATTTTCTGTTGCCCAAAACCTGCAGTTATGCTTATTTACTTTTCCATTGAGGTGAAATGTGGC
The DNA here is from genome assembly GCA_019359885.1 of Listronotus oregonensis. Taxonomy (NCBI): domain Eukaryota; kingdom Metazoa; phylum Arthropoda; class Insecta; order Coleoptera; family Curculionidae; genus Listronotus; species Listronotus oregonensis. The sequence continues at coordinate 22,367 of JAHBCN010002787.1, read as the reverse complement.
TTCGTCTGACATTATAAGTCTATCCAAAAAATGTATATTGTTCCTTACTAAATTTTGAATTCTCTGGCAAAATTCCACCCTTTGTGGAAAATCAGTTTCTTTTATTTCTTGTAACATTTGAATTTTGTATGGCTTTAATTTAAGTTCTTTTTTATGATTTCTTGTACTGTAGTTTTAGGAATATGGACTGAACTTGAGATTTTTCTTGTTGACAATGTTGGATCTTCCTGAGTTATCTCCAGAATTTGTAACGTTTTCTTTAGCAAATTCTCATTGTTTACTAATTTCTTTTTACGGGCTAAAGATCCTGTACTCCAGAATTTTCTGTACCAGATTTTAAATGAATTTTTTGTGGGTGGAGCTTTATTAAACATGTTTCTAAATCTTCGCTGGGTTTCTTTTACTGATTTGGTTTCGGCAAACATAATAACACATTTTCCTTTTTCGCTTAACGAGAACATTTTGCGCTTCCTAATTAAAATAACTTGTCAAAAATGACCAACAATGGCTGACGATGAGGCTTGTTGCTGTTATGGAAACGAGATAACTTTGTTTCCACAGGCGACTTTTCAAAAAATCCTTTTAAAATAATATTCCTATTCGACATACAGTCAATTCTTTGGAGGTCAATAAATGCGTTATTTTTTAAGATAACCATAGCTTGTTTACATTTTTTTAAAGGGGAAAGATTAAATTTTAAAAATATTGAAACATATACAGGGTGTTCCATTTAAAATAACAAAGTTGTCCTATATCGGAAAATCGGCCATTTTGTTTTTAAGCTAATGGAATGTCACATAAAAATGGTAAAGGTATGAGAATAAACTTTAAAGAAATATAAGTATATTTGCGAAAACCGCATCTCAAAATATGGACGGCCACCCTGTATATCTCGGAAACTAATAGTCCAATCGATTTATAGGGTACTTTTTTAAAGGGCATTAAATTTCCTACAATTTTTATACCCAAAAATTTCGTCTAATCTAACATCAAGTGAGCTACAGTCCGTCGAAAGTTGTCTATTTTTGCCAACATTGCAAAAAATCGCCAAATACTCCTATTACCTTCTTCACATTTCTTTATAACTCGTCCAAAGAAGAGATTTTTATTATACATAAGAATCTTTGTTTTTTAGAGCGCAGGAGTGAAGGAGGAAGGGGCGTAGGTAGGAGGGAGGGGTGACGCTCAGGGTTACGATCTTATGGTATGACGGGACAAAAATCATAACTCTGATTACACCTAATGCAATTTAAAAACAATAATAAATCGTTATCTACAGCCCGTCGCTTATACTTTTTTAAGTTTTTGTAAAGTTTTGGTGCTACGACTGGGGTATACAGTATGTCCCTAGTATAACCTATAAATTTATTCAAAATTCATTTTTTTTTCTCGAAAAAACGCTTGGATCCGTAGATTTTTTTATTTTGGTTAGGGTTTTTGGCCTGATAATTTTATGTATACAGTGTGGACGAAATACAACAGAGCTTAGTTAATTTTTTAAAATTGAAAAATAAAATATATTAATATAAGTAAATAAATTTTAATATTAAATTACTTAACATAAAGACCAATTCTTAAAATTAGCAATAGCTTCCAAAACCAAATAAATAATCAAAAATCAATAATGAATAAAATTTTAGGCTTATTATTCCAAATCAAAACTACTTGATTATTCAAATAAAGTTAAGTTACGAAAAATCTAAAGAAATAGGAAAATGCACAGAATTTTTAATAAACACCTAATTTTCCAACTGAAAATCGAATTTGGTAGAGTTTTCCTTAGATTTAAATTTTCTGAGGCTAGCTGAATGGGGATCAGATGTTAACAAAAGCGTTCTTATTATATCATTATAAGCACATATTCTAGAGCACTAACGGGTATCATTTAATCGAATTTTTCGACATTCTTTATGTCTTGCTTCCAAAGCATCCTTCGAAAGCTGACCAACTGGTAAGTCAAAAAATTCGATTATATCACCCCCGTGAACTATTACCTTATGAACTGTACTGGGCATATAGTATAATTATAAATATAATACTCTTGTCTGATCAAATGAAAATTTAAATTCATTCGTATAAATTTTATAGCCAGATACTATGATTTTAAAAATTAAACAAACATTTTCAATTAATTTACAATTTACTCCTGTGATTTCTGCACTTATTTGTAGGTTATGAAATAAACGCCTAGCAGTATTTCCATCATTTGTGGGGCGAAACCTAGGCTAAGGTTTACCAATTATTAGACCCATTCTGGATTAAAATTTACTTTAGAATCTTTTTATGTTGTTTTCAAATATTTTTTTATTTTCTTCGGTTTTGACTTGCCAACTTTTGATTTGTAACTTAAAAAATAATCAGTTTTATGATTTTTATAATACTTTGTACAAGTTATAAAGAAATATAAAGAGTTAATAGGAGGATTTGGCGATTTTTTGCAATGTTGGCAAAAATAGACAATTTTTGAAGGTACGTAGCTCGCTTGCTGTTAGAGTAAGACGGTTAGACTAGTTGGTGAAATTGTAGAAAATTTAATGCTTTTAAAAAGACAGAATAAAAAAATCGATAGGACTATTAGTTTCCGAGATATATCGAAAACACTGAAAAAAGTACAAAAAATTCGTGGTTTCTGCCAAAGCTCATCAAAAATTTTGTGAAACCACAATGCTGTTAAGCACCTAATAGACCAATTAAAACAATAAAACTAAATAGCCTATTTTATGCTTGCTAAAATGTAGTATTTGATTGGGCTATTCGTTAAATAGCTATTATTAAAAACAACGTTAATTAAAAATTACATTTGTTAAAAATTTAATATTTTAAAGGCAACATTTAACCAAAATGACATCTGTAAAATATCTGTAAATAATTTGTCTTGTTAACAAATAACATCTACAAAAATGTATACAGTGCATTCTTATTTGATTTAAACCAAGTTGACCACCTTTACAATAAAATTCTTTTCTGTACATCACTAAGAACCATCTTTAAGCTTTAGGAACCTGTCGCTTTTTTATAAGTGTTTTCACGGCTTTTACTCCAAGAAACTAGCAAATTTAATTTATCCCCTAGCATTTAAAAAAATAAGACGGAGAGCATTACGCAATTTTTTTACACATTATGTAACGTGGCTCTTTTTTTTACCCTTAGAGTGTCTAGACTATGGGACCTGCTGCCTATAAGATCTTTCCTTCGCGTTCATGCCACCAAAATTTTAAGTTCTTTAATAATAAATAGTCCGTTTTTTTACTTAGGATACTCACAGTACTTTAGTAATTCGACTTTCATCCTTATTGACTGTCTTAAGGTAAAAAAATACATGAGACACATAAACCATACTTTTTCCTGACTCGTGTGATATTTGGCGGTGCGACACATCATCTTATTTTCATTACAGATATACTTAAAACTTATTTTTAGGGTCATTAATTACCTCAATGACCCACTTTAATAGAAAATTTAATTTAAAGAATAAAATATCCATTACGGGCATAGCTAATTTGCAAATGGCGCCCTATCTAAAACCACCATGCCTTAGAAAGTGGATATTAAGGAAAGGAAAATGGCCGATATAAACAATAAAAGGAGATTTAGCTAATGGCCTACCTTATAAGTATTTAAATTTTCCACTACACACTCCAAAACTGCTTCCCTTCCCACTGGCACGGTAATATTTGTGATCGGCTTTACGAATCTAGGGCTTTCTGTAACAAAAAGAGTCTATTATACTTTGAAAGTAATGAGATTTTGCTTAAAAAAATATGAAGGTGTTTGTGTAAACGTTTTTTTTTCTATTACTTGGAACAGTCCACAAAGGCTGTTTCTGGATTAAATTTTTAAGTATACAAAATTGAATTTTGCTGGGACGCTAGAAATAAATTAAACCCAACGATTTATAGCTACATTGCGATGCCAGGGTCGTGCCCAAAGGCGTATATAAATTCAGGCGCTTTTATTAACATTAATATAGTATAGCAACAATAAAGTATAATCAGTTAAATTATTTTTTTGTTATGGATATTTATGGACATCTGCCAACAATGGTTTGACACTGGCAACAACGCATCGCCGATAAAACTTCTTGAGGCAGACTGAACGTAAGCTTCGTTTAAGTGCTAAAACATACATAGGCGTGCGCACAGTGGGTGCCGTGGGTGCCGTGGTACCCCCACTAGTCTGAAAAAGATTACTGTATTTAAAATATTATAATTATTATATGATAAGATTCGATTTAAAAATTAAAATCCCTAGATTCAAATGTATGAAATGTATCGTATCCAGTTTTATTAACTTTATTATTATTATTTACAAAGATCCAACATGACGCATCCCATGGCTCCGACCCCATAGGGCGTCATGCGGAAGGCCATCCGTATCGAAGACCACTCCTCGCGTCCGTTCGGTCAGTGATCCTCGGCCAAATTTATTTGCCTCAGTAAACGAAGGGACCCAAGGACAACAGATTTTTGCATTTTCATCACCAGTTGTTCGGGTGAATGTTGACATGCGGGAATACACTTTAGCTCCCCCAACACATTCTCCTTCATGTCTCCCAAAACGCCGACAATCAGGACAACCAATAGCACGTTATACTCCGGATAGAGCTTCCGAAGTTCGCCAAGAAGATCCTGATATTTGGTTCGTTTCTCCCGTTCCTTTATATCAATGTTAGTTTCCGCTGGGGCGGAGAACTCAATCACATACATGGAATTATTCCTTTTATCAAGGAGAACGATATCAGGTTTATTGGCGCCAACTTGATGCCTAGTTGGGAATGCATAATTCCAATATATGCGACAGTTGTCATTCTCCACTACTGCCTCGATATCGCCGGGAGCAAATGGCAGAATTGCTGTTTCATCGATGCCGTAATAATGTCTAAGGTGATAATAAAGTACCCGAAGTGCATCGTTATGTCGGTGGATGTAACCACTAACAGCATGCACTGGACAAGCTGACAATAAGTGCATAAGTGTTTCGGGTTGCTGTCGACAGGCTCGACAAGCTGTATCAGGAATGTTAGAAAACTGACTTCGGTATACCAATGTGTTTATCACCCCATCCTGGCATGCTAGTAGGAAACCTTTAGTCTTAGACTTGAGCTCAGCAGATTTTAAAAACCGAAACGTGAGGTTTCGAGATAGATTGAGTCTTTCAATGTGCTCTTACTAGTTGCATCAGTAGACCAGTACTATTGGTAACTTGACAAGCAAGACTCAAAACCAGCCGATCGTGCATATTCTCTAAGCTTAAAAGGCCGCGACTTCCCTGGTGGCGTGGGAGGTAAATACGGGATGTTGATGAGCGCGGATGGATGCTACGGTGAAGATGCATCATTTTCGTGTGCAGATCTCTAGCTCGCGCAGTTCCTTTCGCGTCCACTTAACCACTCCAAAAGAGTAAATCAATACAGGAACTGCTAGCATGTTGGTAGCAACTTATTTTATTATTATCTCGGCACCCACACCAGCTTTACCCTGCGCACGCCTATGAAAACATACATTGCGTTTTAGCAGGAGCTTTTTAACGGGTATCGTTTGGCGGGATGACAACAACCTATAGTTTTTAATTGGAAAGTCTACATATATTCGGTTAAGACGCAGCCACAGAACGCGGCGGCAACATGCTGCGGTCAAACGGGACGACTGGACGACCAGAAAGCAAAAAGTTGACAACAACACAATCATATATATACAATATCACATATCTCGAAAATGGTTGAAAATCGCATAATACATATGGGGGTAATTCTGATAGGGTTTGGGGTGCTCTACCTAAAAAAAAATTCTGGACATCTCCGTTTGGCCCACCCTGTATACTCGTATTTTCTGCGGTAATGGCTTTTAGTGGCCTTAAGTTAATGCAAATTAACTAGCGTGCGCTAAAAACCTTGTTGCCGCACTTAATATATAATATACTATTTTAATATTGATAACTACTTGTAGCTACATGAAAATACTTATAATATTTTTTTAAATTTATATAAGTTTAAAGTCACTTTAATTGAAAGAAAACTGCAATTTGTTTGTTTTTTATAGATGCCTTACGTACACATCATATGTCGCGGCGCGGCGTGCATATTCAGCACCGGAAAACGGATTTAAGAGTCATATTCTTTTTTAATATCGATTGCAAAAATACTCTATTTATATTTAACACAGCTCAGTATTTCATATTATGTGTGACATTTTAATTGATTAAAATAAAAACTGTTTTGAAATTTTTCCTTAAATAAATACAAATTATTATTTGATATTAAATTTTTAATACTTTTTTATGGACGGATATTAATTTTTAAATTCTTACAGCCCCATTTTACTTGATAACGGATAATGAGGATCAGTTTGGCAACATGCGCAGTTGTGGTACGTGTACCCTGTGGCTACCCCACTTATTATTCTATTTCTTTTGCTCTTATAATGTAATAGCGATAGGTGGTATTGATCCGTGACTAGAACACCTGTCTGTATCCTAAGACGTCTTTGGTCAGCTCATTTACGTATGGATAATTATATCAACCCATACTTTTAAAACAAACATGGAAAAAAATAATTAAAATTCACTTTACCTAGTCTCTCAGTAAATGTTTTCTATTTAAATATAATGTAAATAAATTCACCTATTTGAAGACATTTTACAAACTAGTTTTTTCGGTTCCCGTTTTTATATTACAGGCATTATACAATTCTTTAGCAATCATTTTAATAATTAGTTTATACCAAGAACAAATGAGGGCCCAAACAATATTTTGCTAATGAAAAATTAAACCAAAACACCCAATAAAAAATTACACCATGCATATTATGAGATGATGTGTTTGATTTTGCAGTGTTGCCAACGGACTATAGATAAATTCTTGGATAAACCTAAATAAAGTGTCCGAAATTATGAAAATATATTTTTACCTATTGGTCTTTTGTTTTCCCTATACTGAAAGTTGGTATACCGGGTGGTGCGTCGCCGAGCGGAACATAGGAAATTGCATGTAAATTTGAAGGGGGTTAATTATTGGTTTCCCTGTACATTTTACCGCAAAAATATAAGAAAACTTTTTGAAAAGACCAGTCTGACAAACCCTCATGCCAAGTTTTAAAAAATTTAATAAGCGAATCTTGAATTATTCAATTAAATGTAATTGTAAAATTACCAAATTTTCGGTTCAGGTAAAACCAAACAGACACCAGCCACCAGCAAACAATTTGTTTTAAGGCTTTGACGAAACGTACAGCCGAATACAAGGAATGTTTTTTTTTCGTTTCATCAATCTCAAAACCATTACATTCAAATTAAAAGACGCGTTAACATCTTTTATTATTACTATCGATCATTAAAAAAATATTTTATCATACCAGAATTTTATTAAACCAATAGCAGTATCTAAAATATTTTCTATTTATTTTTCCATCAAGCCGATCTGGTCCATTTCAACCATTAAACGTATTATCAGTAAATTCGAGTCCAAAGCCATCGAAATAAATAATTGTAAAAGTTTAACTCAGAAGATCGAAAATAGATCCGAAACAAGAGAGAACTGAACTCTTAATATTTTACTAGGTGTGGAAAAATACAATGTAATAAAATATAATAACTTTTTAAAATAATAAAGAATTACATAAAAACATTAATTAATCAAATATTCAAACAACCCCTATTAACAGCTAAACAATATCCCAACCGATCATAAAATTCATTTCTAACGTTGCTAAGTTGATATTGCGAAATTTTATTATATTCTAACAAATAAGCGTTTTGTAGCTGGTTTGGATTCTCAAAACTTTCACTTTTATAAATGACACTTTTTAAGTGACCCACAAAAAGAAGTCATTCGGTGAAAGATCAGGTGACCTAGCTGGCCAAAGTATCCGGTACCGTGGACCCATAATATTGCCCTTAAAAGCATTGTCCAGGTACTCTCTAACCATACGGGCATTATGGGTGGGGCAACCATCCATTTGGTACCAGATCATTTGATCTTTCCGAACAACTTCTTTCAAGGCGGGTCCAATTTAATTTTGAAATAATTGCAAATAGATTTCTGCTGTCAGGTTATAGTCCATAAAAAGGGTCCAATGATATGGTGTCCGATAATTCCTACGAATACATTTGTTTTTTGGGGATATTGTGTCCGAGTATGAATAAAGCAATGTTCATTTTCTTGGCTCCAATACCGGCAATACTGAACATTTGGTTCATTGTTGAGGGTGAATATACATTCATCGGTAAGATAAATATTTCTTAAAAAACTCCTATCATTATTTACTTATTCCATCATTTCAAAACAAAATGCCATTCTTTCCTCCTCATCTCCTTTCTGCAGCTCTTGATGTTTTTCAAATTTATACGAATAATATTTGTGTTTTTTCAAAGTGCGCTACACCGTTGTATGATGTTTATTTACCTCTTGCCCAAGAACCCTTGTACTAACCATTTTGTTTTCCTCCACACTCAGTGGAATATTATGATCTCTGTTCTCTCCTTCTTCGGCTCTATTTTCGATATTCTGAGTTGAACATTTACAATTATTTATTAGGGTACCTTTGGACTCGAACTTACTGACAGTACGTTTAATAGTTAAAATGGACGGAATGGGCTTGGTGGGGAAATAAACTGAAAACATTTCAGATACTGCTCTAAAACTGGTGCCCCCATAATGCCACTTAATTATGGATACTTTTTTGTCGATTGAATAATTCATATTTTTTTTCAAATACCGTCTGTCACTGATGTATTAAGACTTTTGCTTATGTCAGGGACAATATTCATTTTACTGGTGCCTGTTTGGTTTTACCTAAACCGAAAATTTGGTTATTTTGCAATTACATTTAATTGAATAATTTAAAATTCGCCTATTAAAGTTTTTTGAAACTTGGCACGAGGGCTTGTCAGATTGGTCTCTTCGAAAAGTTATCTTCCATTTTTTCTGTAAAATGTACAGGGGAGCCAATAATTAACCCCTTAAAATTTACATGGGATTTCCTATGTTCCGCTCGGCGACGCACCACCCGATATAGGTTATGGTACATGGCCCCTCTTCTAGCTTTGACCATACCAATCCCGCCGTGACCCAGGACTCAGAACTGGCTTTCTTTTTTTTTTGCTTCCTAATAATAATCTTCTCTCCTCCAGTATTAACCGCATTTATAGTTTTGCTAACGATAGAACCCTTTACTCCAATCCCTAAGCCGTGTAAAATAGCTTGAATTTCTCTTTGGAGCCGAAGAGCACTTGCCTCTTTTCTTACATTTGACTCAACTTATAACACTGTTCCCATATATGTAAAATTATCTTTTAATCTTTCGGAATTCTTGACTTCATTTAAAGAAAGTTACGTTAAATTACTTAGAGACGGGCTCTAGGGTACCTTTCCCCTTTTTAGATATTGCCATGGCTTCCAATCCCTTTCCTTAAAGCCAAAAAAATGCAATCACTTTCATGTATTTCTTTAAAGGTTGTCTTGAAAAACTTCGTATATCTTATTTTGCCTGCTTCTTCACCTTTGGAGTGTCTAGAATATAAAACCTGCTGTCTGTACAGTTATTTTCTTTGCTTCCAACTTTTAAATATTAGAGTTTCTAAATAATAAAGAAATTAATAATTTCACTTAAATAACACATGATTAGTTAGGATTTAGATATCACGCCTTATTGTGCCGTTACAAGATTTAAAAAGAAAAAACTTCATTAGGATATATCTAACCAGCTAAAATATTGCTGTATTTTTTCTACAATTTTATTAAATAAAACGTTTTTTTGATTGCTTTTTTTGATCCCGGTCAGACTGATCAATTTGCACTACTTTTGAAACGAAATCTCTTATAATTAAAATTTTGACCCTTCTTTGGGACTTTGCATAAATAAAATGAAGGTATTTAGAAAAATAGAATAAAAAATACAAACGTGCTTATCTGTTAATTTTCAGATTAAATTTTTAATCGTACATAATTGAACTTTACTAGGGCTTAGGTGGAGCTAGAAATAAATTAAGCTTAGGGATTAAGTTTCATTGCAACGACGATGCTTGTTCAAATTTATTGGCCTCTGTGGATGGATAATTTTAAGTCGCTTTTTTTATTTCTACAAAAAGTATATTACGTTAAGTGACGTTTAAATGCCAAAAAACTAATACTTTCTATAACATTTAGTTAAATTATTAGCTCTGTAAGTTTATACCAGAACTACTCAGTCCAAGCTACAAGATGCAGAACGCATTTATAAAAGCCATAAATGACCTTGTGTAAATGTAATGCATTTGCTTTTTATCAAGATTGTCTGATAATATTTGGGCGCCATTACAAGAACCTACCAAAAAAAAACGTCCTTGTATAGTTTGTCTCAAAGTATACCGTGTTAGCATTTGCCTTCATTTATGGATTATACCTGCCGACAACAATAAAACTGCGGATCAGTTAAAGGTAATTAAATCTTAAAGTGCGTAATATGTACGATTCCATTACTACTTGTCTTTTGTTATTTTGCGGTATTAAAATACCATTTTACAAATTAACTTATGGAGGGTGCTGGTTAATATTTATATTGGTTCCGTCTTCGTCCAGCTATTTTGCAGTTTATTTAAGGCTAGGAACAACTCCGCTTTCATAAGACAATATATTTTCCTTCTTATTAGGTACCTGATCTATTGTCTATAAGGTGAGATTGAAAATTACTCAATTATTTTTCTTTTGTTCAATTCTTCACTTAATAATAATATCCCTTATCAATGATTGGAGTTTTTATAAGTTCCACATGTTTCTTTTAAAGCTTCTTGTTAATAGGTCCTCTACTGATTAAAGTTTCATACACATTTTGCACAACCTGTTTTGCTATTTAAAATGACAGATATTTTCATCAAATATTCGATTTCAGTTTAAACTTAATGAAGCTGGTGCTTTATGTAGCAGACGGCTGTGGTAGCTTGCGTTCCATGACAATAACACTGTTGTTTGGAAATTTTTTGCAATTCATTGCACGTTTTTAAAAAGTTCTAGCACATGTATCCTCATGATAATCCAAGCTAGAATCATTAATATTCTTGCACAACGCAACAGTTTGGACAAATCCGTCTTCTGAACAGCGTGTATTATGATAATGCGTTTTCCTTTATTTAAGGTGCTCGTCTGACAGTTTTGACTGGAATCAACCCATCTTGATACAGTCTCGTGTGTATCGAACCATGTTTCATCAAGGTAAAAGGATCCTTTTCTAACCTATATCTTTTAGTTTCTTGAAGGTAATTAAATCTTAAAGTTCGTTATCTGTGCGATTCCATTACTACTTGTCTTTTTTCTATTTTGCGGTATTTAAATCCCATTTTACAAACAACTGTATGGAGGGTGGCACGGCTAATATTTATATTGGTTTCGTCTTCGTCTAGCTTTTTTTGCAATTTATTCAAGGTAGGAACAACTCCGCTTTCATAAAGACAATATATTTTCCTTCTTATTAGGTTCTGATCACTATTGTCTATACGGTGAGATTGAAAATCACCACGTTTTTTTCCTTTGTTCAATTCTTCACTAATAATTATATCCCTTATCGATGATATTGCGATTTTTGTAAGTAGACAGGTTTCTTTTGAAGCTTTTTGTTTAATTAGTCCTCTACTGATTAAAGTTTCATACATATTTTTTACAACCTGTTTTGCACCTAATGACAAATGATTTCGACGCACATAGTTAAAAAAACTTTTCGAAACGCACAATAAAAAAGGTTATTCAACACGCCACTAAAATATTAGCCAAAATATTTTTTACCTAATGGCAATACTAAAAAATACCCGGGCCACCCCCGCCATTATGAAATAATGGGTTTACCCAAAAATGCTAATAAAATCGTTAAAAATTTTTTGAGGTATTGTCCGTCAAAACCATACGATATCTTTTAGACAGACTATACTTTATTATTACTTGGGCTTTTGTAAAAAATTTTGGTTTTTTATCTTTTTAAAAAAAACCCTTTTTTAAAAAAAAAAAAAAATTTAAATTTTTATTTTTCCGATTTCGACGCGACATAGTTAATTTCGAAAACAATAAAGTTATTTTTTTGAAATATTTATATACCTAATGGTTAATACCCAAGAAATACCTGGCCCACCCTGCCATTATGAAATAATGGGTTCACCCAATAACAATAGGTAATAAAATCATTAAAAATTTATTGGGGTTTTGTCCGTTAAAAGCCATAGCGATATACTTTGAGTCAGACTATACTTTGACTTGATTACTTGAGTCTACTTGAAAAATGTGTGTTCTGTTTATCATTTTATAATAAATTTTTACCTTTATTAAAAAAAATATACTTTATTTGTTTTTATTTGGCAATCCTAGAAATAATTAAGTTTAATTTCAAAACTTCCAACACAGAAAGTTAGGATTTTAATATACTCATCCAAAAACCACATGGGTTAAATGTTCATTGTTTTTAAAATATGGCTTTTCAAAGTTTAATAAATTTGGCAACACCGAGCCCGCTTCATCATATCCAGTCCAACGTCGAACGTTTTTTGCGAGGTTTTACATATTTACACTTTTTTTTAAAAGATGTTCATTTACATAAAAATTACTTCTTGCAGGTATTTTAATATTTACTTTAAAAATAAATTTAAGGAAAAACAATAAATTATTGTTTGGCATATTTTCTGATTATTTTTGGACGGTATGCGGCTCGGCAGCTCTTACGTACTAGCCTCCCATGCGTAAAATTATTTTTTTATTTCTACTTTATTTGGGGTTTTTATTTGTAATTTAAATATAATTGTACTTATCACAAAATAAGGATGAATATCCATTTAAAGAACTCAAATTATTATGCTTGAAAACAGCACTTTTTATTTTGCTTGAAAAATAGAAAATCTCTAATTATAAAAAAAGAAACAGCTGTGAACCGTGGTATGTCATACGTATCTTCTTCTCCTTCTTCTTCCCTGGGAGCCGTCTTGATTAACTACCGGAGGCAGCGCAGCCTCATGGGCTTTTTGTGCCTAATCTCCCATTGTCTTTTATATCAATCCTCCCATTAGTCTTGTTCCTTCTACAAGTCTGTATAACCCCGAGACTGGTTGGTTGATATATTCCTATGGGCTCATTTCTGGTTGCCCAAATAATGCATGTCTTTTGTGATTTAATGCTTTACATTCGCACAGGATATGGTAGGCTGTTTCTTCCCCCCCTTCTAAAACTTGGGTTCCCATTGTATGGGCCTATCTTGTGTAGGTGTCCTCTTAGGTTATTATGCCCTGTTAGCAACTCTACTGTTATGCGAAGTCTTTTCCTACTTTGTCTAAGTAGTTCTTCCTTCGTTCTTTTGGATGGGCCTCTTATGAAGCTTTTTCCATGTCTTATTCTTCGGTTTTCCCAGTATTCTTCGTGTTTGTTTCGGATCCATTCCCTGGTTTGTCCTCGTGCTGTAGTTTTGGTCACTCCAAGGCCCAAAGTATAGTGTGGATGATCCCTGTCTCGCTAGCTTATCCGCTTTTTCGTTGCCTTCTATCCCCGAATGTCCTGGTACCCACAAGAGAGTTACTCTGTTGCGTTCTCCCAGGCTTCCAGTTCTTTTTGGCATTCCCATGTCAGCTTGGACGTTACCTTGGGGTTTACTAGTGCCCCTAGTGACGCTTGGCTGTCCGTTATTAAGCAGATCCGCTTGTTTTTATAAGCCCTCCTGTTATTTTCGTTTGCACAGTGCAGTAAAGCATATATTTCCGTTTGAAATACAGAACTGTGAGTTCCTAGTGAAATGGAGAATTGTGTATTCCTCATTTTACTGTACACGCCCGCTTCAGTTCCCTGCTCGGTTTTGGAACCATCCGTATACCAGATGATGTCTCCAACCGTGCCGGGGAGATCGGGTTGCTGCCACTCACTTCGATCTAGAATTTTTACAACGACGTTTTTGTTGAATGAGTATTGGTTAATCAACTGGTCTGTTCTCTCGTCCAGGATGTTGCCGCCAACCTGACTTTTTATGTTGTTGTGTCCCAAACTAGCGTAGACACCAGTTGGTTTCTGTTGCAGTCGGAAGAAGCTCATTCTTGCCTCTCCCATCACTATAAGGTTAAGTGGTGGAAGGTATAAAAATACCATTTTTCCATTGTACAAAGGCAGTTTTATATTTTCCATTAATTAAATTTGTTCACAAAGTTTGTGACGTTCATACGAATTAAATGCAAAAAACCGCATTTAAATCCGTCTTACTGCACAAAAAATCCCTCGTAAGGCCTTTTTTTGTGCTACGTTTCCTCGACTATAGGTCCAGAATTCGTCAAATGATATACTTAATATAGTTACAAAGGGATCTAGATTGCCAATGAGACCATAAATCTTTTAAACTATTCGCCCAATTTAAATCAGTAGTATCACTCGTAAAGGAAAATTTACAAAGGAGAAATAAGGTAACGTAAACCACAAACATGTATTTACTCGCAAGATATGGTTTCAGAAAGTATTGTGGTGGGACCTACATTTATACAGTGCCTTTATTTTAAGGTAAAATACAGAGATTACATGGATAATCCTTTAGACGTTAGAAATATATAAAATTTAAACTCTAAAAATTCAATACTGTAAAATTCATGTCAAAATAATATATGGAAAATACCAAATACACAAAGTTTTTAAATATAAAATGAACATGTATTTTTCATTTCCATCAACAAAAAAAATTAGTAATAATTAGAAGATATTATATATTGTTGTCAAAAAATACAAGGGTCTTTCCCCCTGGGCCTGTGTATACTGTCACTCGACAACTTGTGGCACATTATACTGCGGGGCACTGTGACACTTCATTGGGACCTTTACCATATGGGGTACTATTATAGTGAAGAAACATGGAGCGTGTGAACACATTACTAATCCTCTTAATTTGGTATGGGCGTACGCCACATGGGTTAGCCTAATTTACACCCCAAACGGCCAACCTCAGACTTTTCATACGATTACCTATTTATACTTTAAATATCCTAATTGTTATCTAAAAGTCTGTCGTAGTGTACGTAAGATCGTGACTTACCTATATAATTTAATTTCATTATATTCAAGTCATTTAAGTGTGAAACATATGGGATTTTTATTTATTAATTGCACAATCAACATACAAATATTGCCGAGAGTAAGTGCATCTTCGTTAATCATATTAAGGCGGCGACTGACTTGTAAGCAAACGTTGTAATGTAATGCTCGCTAGGAGCATTACATTACAGCAACCCGTTCAGTTCATCACCACATCGTAGCGAATATTCGCGTTTGAATGCTCGGTTCACGAGTGATCCACCATTAGTCTTTACAGTGTCGTCGAAAATGTCAGACATGGAGGTCGCGTTTGCATTTCTGCTAGTACGCTATTGTTATTTAGAGACGAAAAAAAAAAAAACGCGTTGCGGTAACGAATTTGTACAGAAGCAGACAAAAAAGCGGTGGACAGACTTATTACTTTCACATCACTGATTTAAAATCCGTATACAAAAATAAAAACAAAAAAGACATATTACTTGATTTTTCCTTTTTTTTTACTACCACCCTAATTTTTATTAAAATGACATACAAATAAAAAACTTAAATAATTTTTACAATTTTCAACCACTACCACTCTTCTTTTTACTTCCCCCCCTTTCCCCACATGTTATATAAATAGTAAAATCAAATTTTGCATATCAAAAAACCTTTTAAAAGACATATTACTAATTTTTTTTATTTTTTTTTTAATTTCTATCTCCTCTTCTTTTCACCCCCTCCCCCGCGACAATTTTTTGTTAAAATGTCATCTAGACTGTAAAATCGAATTTTGTGTATCAAAAAACCAATAATACGACATATTACTCGATTTTTAATTAAAAAAAACTATTTTTTTGCTAATTAACCCCCCATTTCACCCCTTCCCTGAACGAATATGGCTCAAAAACAATCTGAATGGTTCTCTTATAGATACCCACCTGTGTACAAAATTTGAAGTTAATAGCTTAATTCCTTTAAAAGTTATCGAACTAACAGACAGAAAGACAGACCGACCCATTTTGTTTTTGCTCAAATTGGTTTTTTTCACGTTTTTGGATATTTTAAGCCGATTTAGTTAATAATTTTTTTTGCCGATACTATATTTATTTCCCCTTACTTTGTGATGTGGAAGTAAAAGTTAACATGACGATTTTATTATTATGATATATTTGTCAATAAAAAGCAGGGTTTTCTCACGATTCCACTGCATCTTGATTCGCACAAAATGCAAAACCTCAAAAAGTGAATTTTATTTAAATAACAAAATGGAAAAAACCACGACTTTCCATACGCTCGCAACGAACAAACTGATTCACTGATTGACTAGCGCCGAACACTTCAAAGGGATTCGCGAAAAAACCGACAACCCGATGGAGCAGCAGCGAGCGCGAGCAGTTCGCCGCGAACGGCGCAGTTTTCTGTATTCACTGCGTGAATGTTCGATGTGTAACATGTTACATTACAACGTTTAGTTACAAGTCAGTAGCCGCCTTTAGGTGCACTTATAATGATTGCAAGTCAAACAACATACGGAGTAGGTCAAAAATATAAAAATTGTACAAGGGTAAAGTACCCTTATTTTAGAAAATTTAGTAAAATATTTTAAATAAAAGTTGTTCATAATTAAAAGTTATCCCTAAATACCAAAACATGGCATCCTAAGATTTTTTTGTTTTTTTTTTTAACCTTATAACTTCCCCTACTTTTTTTTTAATATTTACCCTGAACACACTTATAAATTATTTAAAATCAAATTATTATAACGTTGTTTAAATTAAATATATTTGTAAAATTAACATAGATTTTTAATTTTGTGGGGAATAACATATTTTGTGTTTGTTGCAACGATATTAAACACAATTTTAAGGTTTGGAAAAATTCTCTTTAATAAAATAAATAATTAGTTATGATATTATGACTATTAAAAAACGCTCATCAAAAGAACAAAATTTTTATTTTTAATGTTTTTTTAAATTATTATACAAACATAAATCAAAAGCAATAAAGCAATGGTTTGGTTGGTGCCGATGGCTGTGCCAATTTTTATCGGCATATTTATATTATAACTCAAAAAAAAAGAAATCAAAATAAATTTACATAGAACGAAAAATATTTAAAACACATAAAACAATAAAATATGTGAAAAAAAATTATCGACGCATCTCTGTATGTCTACCATCTCGTTCAATGGATCTAATTGCTCGATCGTTAAATTCATTAACAGTAGATTGCAACACACTTGCCGAAATATTTCTGCAAGGAAATCGTATCAAATATTTAAGCTCCTGTACCTGACTAAATGGTCTATCCTTATAAACTTTCTGCTTTAAATATCCTTATAAATAAATCTAATGGGGTAAAATCTGGCGAACGGGGAGGCCACAATGAATCAGTATTTTGTCCCAACCATTTATCACCAAATTCCCCATTGAACCATTCAGACACAATTCCAACAGAATGAGCGGGACATCCATCATGTACAAAACATAATTTACGTCCTTCTTGTAAACTTATATTATCAAAAAATCAGTTAGTTCGTTTTCCAGAAACTGTAAATAGGTAGCACCAGATAGGTTTTGGTGAAAAAAAAACCGGCCCTATTATTTGTCGTCAATAATACCGCACCACACATTTGTGTTTTTGGTAATACTGGTTTTAATTGTCAATGACAAAATTTGGATTTTCGTCCGACCACTACGATGTTGGGAAAAGTCAACGCCATTTGTTGTAAAAGTGGATTCATCCCCATAAAGAATATGTCTATAGAAATCACGTTGATCTTCTATTTGTCCGTGTATCCACATGCAGAAGTCCGACCACAAAACATAAGTCTCTTTTTTAAAACGTGTAAATAAACATTGGCTTTTTTTTTTTTATCTGGGGACAGTCCACGAAGGTTGATGCCTAAGTACTAACGTACCGTGGGTGTCTTCAGTGTGGCAAGAGGGAGTTTGTTCACACGGGACTTAAATTTTTGGAGATTGGGAGGAGAAGGAAAAACTTCTGCGGGCAGCAGGTTCCACAGTCTTGACACTCTAGAAATAAAGGAACAAAGAAAGCGGAAAGTTCGGGACCTCTCTACCTGAACTGTAAAAGGATGCATAAAAGTTGCACTACGTGTTGCTCTGTTGGGAGCTGCCAGAGAAGGAATAATACTGGCCAATTCCTCTGAGCAGAAGCCGTGAAAATACCTATAGAAGAGCGACAGATCCCCTACAGCTCGACGATGGGTAAGAATAGGAAGCCTTTCTGTGAGCGTTGGATCATTAATAAGACGAACAGCTCTTTTTTGAATGGAGTCCAGAATGCTAAGTGTTGTAGGGGACGCCATTCCCCAGACATGAGAACAATATTCCAAAGAGGGCCTGATTTGGGATGCATACAGAGTGTACAGATTGGAAGAAGAGAAATATTTTCTGGCTCGAAAGAGGAATCCAATCTTTTTTGAAGCTGCCGAAGCTATGGATGAAATGTGTTTGTGCCAGTTGAGGTTATTCTCAAAAGTAACGCCGACTAGATTAAACGACTCTTTGTTCTGCAGAACTTGGCCGCTCATATGTAAGGGATGAGCATTCGCAGACTTTTTTGCAACAGCGAACATGACTGTGTTTTTGAGGCATTAAACTGAACACGATTTTTGGCGCCCCAATCCAAGATAAGTTTGAGGTCTTGTAAAAGAGATATCTGCATTGACCTGCGCTTGTTTTCAAAATCAGAATTACACGGTGGCTTAAGAAATTGAATACTGAGGGTAACTATCGTCAGCAAAACTATGAATGGGATTGATTGTGGAAGAGAGAAGATCGTTAATGTGTAGAAGAAACAGCGTGGGTGCCAGCACTGAGCCCTGGGGCACCCCAGCATTAATTTGGTAGAAGCTGGAGGAATGACCATCTACACTAACTGATATACGTCGATTGGAAAGGAAACTGGAAAGCCAAGAGCAAAGCTTAGGTGGAAAATCGTAAGAAGGAAGTTTGTTAAGAAGCCCATCATGCCAGACCTGATCGAAAGCTTTGGATATGTCAAGAGCAACGATCTGGGATTCACCAAGAAACTCAAGGGACTTGTTCCAGTTGTGTGAGACAAAGGAAAGAAGATCAGCTATGGATCTACTGTGACGGAATCCATATTGTCTATCATGTAAGATCTTATGTTTTTCCAGATACTTTAAGATTTCGGAATTAATGAATTTTTCCATTACTTTGCAAACAACTGAAAGAAGAGATATAGGTCTATAGTTAGAAGGAGACTTTTGGATCCTTTTTGGGGACAGGTTGCACACGTGCAGCTTCCAACTCTCGGGAAAATCCCCCTGTCGTAAGAGATTCGAAAGAGGCGAGTTAAGATAGGTGCAAGCTCGGGAGCACATTTTTTTTAAGACGATTCCTGGTATGCCATCCAGCCCAGACGATTTTTTAGTATTAAGAGAAGAAAGAATACGCTTGATCTGTTTGACTTTAAAAATTATATCGGAAATTTTATGAGAAACAGGGACAACTGTTGGAAGAGGAAGATTAATAGGAGGATCAAGCGTAGAATTTGTAGCAAATTGTTTGGCAAATAGTTCGGCTTTTCCTTTGGAGGTAGAGACAACTCCATCTTCAGAGATTAGGGGTGGAAAAGAATTTGTGCAAAAGTTCTGACTAATATTTTTGGCAAAGGACCAAAAAGCTTTACTACCATTTGAGCAAGAGACAACTTTATCTTTTATTCGATTGTTAAAAAAATTGTTATAGGCATGATATTTATTTTTCTTAAGAATATTTGCTGCAGAACTTTCTTTTTATACCCGTATAAGCAGAAATTTCTTTGATGGATCTTTTAGGATTGTTACCAACTGCCTAAAGTACTTCTAATTAATTTTCTTCAGTACATACAGTTTTGGTAAGTTCACTTTTACTGTATTTATAGTCTAAAGATCCTGTCTGTTTAAAATTTACCAAAATTCTGCCTACAGATAAATAATTAACATGTTTTTCTAGATGGCTTTCATTGAACATATCTGCTACTTAACGCACTGATTTATAGTTACCTTCACATATTAAAACAAATTCGGCCTTCTCCGCTAACGTTAACTGTCTGAAGGAAGCATTTAAAATAAAATAAACTTAATAAGCGAAGAATAATTTTATTAGTCAAGAAAGAAAAAATATGGTCACCAAACTGTCACAATGTTTACTTTTAACCCTTATTTGTTTTTTTTCATGGGTATCTGCGATAATTTTAGTAAGTTTTTTTAATGATGTCTATTAATTTGTACAGTTTTTTCATAAACATTTAAAATACAAACTTTGCATTTTGAATAAGGGTTTTTTGATATGTATATTATTATTACTAATGTTTTACCTTATTTAAAACAATTTTTGTAAAATTTTAAAGTTATGTTTATTCTCGTTGCAACAAACATGAAGTTTGTGATTACCTAAAAAAATTTATGTTACAAGTATTCTTATATTTGAACAAAGTTATGCAAAATTAATTTAATTTTGAATAATTTATAAATGTTTAATTATTAATTTTAAATGTAAAAAATAATTTAGAAGGCCATGTTTTGGTATTTAGACATAACTTTTAATTCTTAACAACTCTTCTTCATAACAAAATATATTTTGCTAAATTTTCTAAAATAAGGTTACTTTACTCTTGTACAAGTTTATATTTTTTGTCATACTCCGTATGCTGCTTTTGACCCACCCTGTATGACTTGCATCCGTTATATACTTGAATTTTTTCGGATATGAAGTCATGCCAAAAAGCCAAAAAACGTATTTCTTAGCTGTTAACAATTGACATACCAAAGGTGCGTTTGATTTGTGTATTCAATTTGCGCATTTGTTCACACCGAAAGAACTTTTCGATCCGAACCCGTTGGAGGTGGATCTGACAAATGCTTTTATAAATGTTTCATTTATATTTTTTTAGAAATATATATTTTTTAAGTTGGATTTTTTTATAAACTGTAAAGGCTCTATTTTCCATACTTTTAAGAAAAACTAAAAGTTTTTTTAACAATATATAATCTGATTTATTTATAAAAAAGTGTAAAAAAATGCTTTCTTAACAATACTTTAAAATGCAAACAGCTCATCATTCTAAATTTATTGGCGTTTTTTGAGTTAGAGAAACAACAAGAAGCTGCAGGAATTGCCTCGAACCTTCAAAATTTGGTGAAAAGGACAGCTGGCTCAACGAAAGAAAGGGAAGGAGCGCTATTTAATTTAAAAAAATGGACTAAAATGGAACAAAAGCTCTAAAGAAGTATCATCAACAAGGGCAAAAGGATATTCCAAAGATGTTGATTGCAATACAATGCAATATAAACCAATGGTAACAATAGAAAACTTAATGTGTGGCAAAGTGATGAAACTAAATTTAAATAAATAAATAAACAATTTTTAAATAAAATAATACATGATATAAATTAAAGATCGTCAAGGTCAGATAACAGATCGTCGCTCTCATCTTCGTCATCCGAATCAGTCACACTATATCTGAAGCATCGTATTCTGATTACTTCTCAAGCTTCTAGGATCTCTTTGGGCGAGCCGAATGTAGTTCTGTCAATGCTCAGCGGTTATTTCGCAAATACCTTTTCCCACGTTGCCAAACTTCAGAAGAGGTTCCTTTAAGGCAGAAATATATTGGTCATATTTTCTTTTGCACTCTGACCAAACCATTTCGATTGAATTATATTGACAATGGTACGGTGAGGGGCGAAGAACTTTATGACCAACAGGTTTCACATATTCGCCAAGGAAATATTTCTAATTATCCCAGAATTGGTCTTTCATAGCTGTCTCAGAAAAGGCAATATTTTCTTCAGAAAGCCACAGAATTAATCTTTTTTGGTCGGAGATTTGCGGGGTATGTCTTCTACCAGCCCGAAGTGGTAGCTAGCGTTGTCCATAATAATTAATGATATGGGCGGCAAATTTGGAACAAGTTGATATTTAAACCATTTTTCGAAATTTTGGCGGCTCATGCTATCATGGTAGTCGCCACTCTTTGTACCACTTTTAAAGACTAAACTAACTCCCTTGATTAATCCGTTTTCATTGCCGGCGTTGACGACGATATATCTATAACCTAAAAAATTAACGGTTTTAACATCGGCGCAAAAGGAAAAAAAATGTTTTTATAGTATTTATTTAGATGTCTAGTATAATTAGAAACATATATTCACTTAATCCCATCACGAATCCAAATCCCAAGGCAATTCTTAAATCCAACCCTAGCACATTAATCAAAACGGAAAAAATGTTAGGGCGCAAGTGTAAAGGTATTGGTAATTGATCCCCTACCAATGGTTTCTTATTGAATAAAAAAACTTTTACTCACCTTTTTCTGCTTTTTGGGGCTTGTGGTTTGGTATTATCCT
>JAHBCN010002786.1:0-85359 GCA_019359885.1 Listronotus oregonensis | reverse complement strand
TTTCAAAAAAACAGTTGCTCCTAGAGGCTTAAATAAAGTATACTTTTTGATGAGAAGGATTTATAGTAACTTTTTTTTTTTTAATAAAAAGGTAAATTATTCTAAGCCAAAAAAAAGTTATGACATCTAAAAAAAGGGAAGTGGGCCCTTTAGCTGGCGCCCTTTTGGGCAAAATCAAAAGCATGGGACAAAAAATTTCTCGCCTCAGAAAACCCCCAGACCCCAAAATTTTTTTCCCGCTTTTAATTTTATTAAGGTTTTTGACGAAAAAACAAAAGCAAAATTAAAAGTATCTTTGTTATTATCAACTTTTGGATTAGGCAAGTTTATGTAAATTTTTATTTTGACCTAAGGAATCTGCTGTTGCTCTGTGTACCTTTAAATTTTTGGGGACCCCTTGTATATATATATATATATATATATATATATATATATATATATATATATATATATATATATATATAAAACATTATTTTGTTTTTTAAAACCAAAATAAAAACAACAGAAATTACCTTGGAAAAAAAAGATAAACCGATATTTTTTGTCTAAAGTTACTGTCGGTTCTAAACCTAAAACCGGCTTTTAAACATAAAATAGCCCTATTTAGATACTACTGTAAAATTTTATAGGTTATTCTGTTTTCTGCTAACGTGAATTTAAATAAAACATATATGTGAGTTTTTATTCTGAATAGAAATATCGGTCAAAATATAAAGAAAAAAAAATTACGTTAAAAAAATTTTTTAAAAAACCAAGGTTCCAAAAAAATAAAACATGTGTTTAAATATATAAAAAAAGACAAATTTAAAACTTATGGATACTATTTAAATAAGACAAATGAATGAAAGTTTATATGTCTAGATTTTCTGATATCAAATTTTATTAATAAACTTATAATTAAAAATCTAGTATCAAGATAATAAAAAGCATTACTAGTGGGTAAGTGAATTAATTAACCTCCAAATATCCCTCCGAAATCCACGACAACACCCCCGCCCCCCCACGCGCGTCCCGACGACGAATCGACGCCAATCCTGCACCGCCATGGTTTGCGGCCGCCTCTAAAATATATGAAAGTATCCTGCGTTTGGCGTTTGTTTGTTTGCTGAAGCGACCGTGTTCACTTATTCTAATGATTGTTAGGCGGATGTTTTCATAGATTTCTATGCTATTATGAAAAAGGAGGAGTGATCAAACTGGCAAATTTATGATATCGTGATTTACTGTCGTAAAGTGGTTAAAGAGGCTAAAATCAAGTTTTTTTCATTGAATACATTTGAAAATCCTTTAAAAATTTCAGATATATAAGGGTCGATATAGTAACTTTGTCTAAAAGATTCCTAAACATTCCAAAAATAACAAATAAAAAAAAACATTTAAATTAATTTTTAAATACCACTATTTTAAATATCTTGGTATAGTCTGTCTCAAAGTATACCGTGTTAGCTTTGCCTTCATTTATGGATTATACCTGCCGACAGCAATAAAACTGCGGGTCGGTAGGTATTAAAGGACAGAACATTGGGGACGGACTTAATATAAAGATTTATAATTTATTGTTTATTTAGGTAAGTATAATCTTAAAATTACATTAAGAAATTAAATATATGCAAAATTTTCATAAATTTATAACTGCATTATCTATACATAATTACATTTTTAATCTAAATATCTAAATCTAATTTTGTTTCACTATCAGAGTCATCATTGAGATTAATTACAATAGGATTTATGCTGTTTTGAATAGAAATGTAAGAGTCCTCAATTTTTATAATGTGCTTTAGTGAATTTTTCCAGCTCTCAACTGGTATATTAGTAAATACATTTTTTATCAAATTTATAACACTGGGACTTAAAGTAGGTGTAACATTTTCTGCTCTGATCTTTGATTTTACTTGGTTCCACAAATGCTCTATGGAGTTAAAAATACAGTAAACTAAGGAAGCCGTAAGACAGTATGCCCAGCCTGCTCAGCCAAATTATCACATACATATTGTTTTTTAATTGCATATGAATTTAGGACTTCCAAAAGATGCATTTTTTTGTAACTAAATTCAAAATAAATATATATTTTCTTACAAATACTCCTGAATTTCAGTTTTTGAACTTGATAAAGCTGGTGCTTTGTGTAGCAGACGGCTGTGGTAGCTTGCGTTATCCATGACAATTTTTGGGAAAATTTTTTAAAAGATAATTTGAAACCAGTTTTCAAAAAAGGGTTTTCCATTTTTATCCTCATGATAATCAAGCTAGAATCCTTAATTCTTGCAGACAACGGCAAGCAGTTTGGGACAAATTCGTCTTCTGAACCAGCGTGTATTATGGTAATGCGTTTTCCTTTATTTGAAGGCGCTTTCGTCTGACAGTTTTGACTGGAATCAACCCACCTTGGATACTGTGCCCTGTGTATCGAACCATGTTTTATCAAGGTAAATTATGGATCTGTTTTCTAACCTATATCTTTTAATTTTTGAAGGTAACTAAATTCCAAGTGGTAATCTGTGCGATTCCATTACTACTTGTCTTTTGTCTATTTTGCGGTATTTTAAACCCATTTTACAAACAACTGTATGGGGGGTGGCACGGCTAATATTTATATTGGTTTCGTCTTCGTCTAGCTTCTTTTTTTGTTTATCCAAGGTAGAAATATTTTATGCCTAATGGTTAATACTCAAGAAAACCTGGCCCAAAACCCCTTTTTCCCTTTTTAAAGGACAAATGGCTTAAAACCCCAATAACAATTTTTGGTAAAAAAAATCGTTAAAGTTTTATTGAGGTATGGTCCGTCAAAAGACATAACGATATACTTTGAGACAGACTATACATGCAGAGGGACAAAAGAATTGTGTTTAAGGGTAACGGTTGTTGGGGGTTATAAGATCTGGACCAGTTAGGCTCTTTTGTTCTAATAAATTTGCCGCTGCTTCTCATTTGTATAAAAGAAAAGTACTACCCTTAGTACAATATAGGCTAAAATAGGCCTGTCTTATCCCAGGACCTAATAGGACCAGAGGCTGAAAAATAGAGGGGGCTTATTTTGTAAGCGAGCACTTTTAAATCATTATACCTGACAGAAAGACTAGAAGAAGGGCCTTTCATTCAAAGTAGACCTAATCTGGTATAGAGATGACTTAAAAGCCAACCAAGGGGTTAAAAACAACCCAAAAATGAAAATACCATTTGATCTTGAATAAAATAAAAGATCATTCTAGGCAGAAATTGCATTGTACCTTAAATATTAGTAAAATGACAATACAACGAAAGAATATTGCCATCTATTCTGTAAATTGTGGGCTGATTAAGGACTGTATATCTGCTCTAGAGAAAAATGGATATTACTCAAACTAATTGTGGCCTGGAACCTATGTCATAATTGCCATCCATAAATTGGAAAGACAGCTAGTTTTTTTTTTGGAACATGCATTGAAAATTGGATGTACTCAAAAATCCCGTAGCCCCTCGCTAAAAACTCTAGAGTAAGAGCAAACAAAAAAGTTCATTAAATGTTATTTGCCAAAGTTTACTTTAGACTGCTGTTTCTTTCCCTTTCTAACAAAACCTGCATAGGTTATCTTTTGACAGACTTATTCTTTCCATATGCTAATTTATCCTACAATAACCCGTAAGTTGACCTACTACTATTCTTATTGCCTTGTGGCTGTGGTTTCGCAGGTTTGAGGTAAGCTTTGTGGATGATCATTGAATTTTTCGCCTGCCGGTTTGTAACCACCAGCTGCAGGTATCTTGGTCCATCCAGTTGTTTATAGATGTTCTTAGACTTCTTTGGTTAATTTATCTGTGTCCTTTATTTTTTAAAATTGTTGTTTTTTCCTAAATTTTTGATTACTTTTTATTTCGTGTTAAGGTTTTTTGGTATATACTTAGAAACCTTAAAATACCGGTTTATTTTGGTATATTGTGATCTACTATAGAAAAGTTAAAATTAATAAAAGTGACATCCTCGGAAAAAAATTGTTTTTATTTGCGTTATTGACGTATTGACGCTAAAACGCGTTATTGACGTATTGACGCTAAAACGTGACGTTTTACAATAAAATAAATAAGTTATGAGGGGTATTTTGGAAACGGTATTACCCTAAATACCGACTATATGGTTTTTAGAGTAAGGTGCTACCAAATTATTAGAAAAAAATGCTTTGTTGAGATATACTAAAGTATTATAGCTAAATAGGTACCTTTGTTATATTGAAAAAATAACTTATGACCATAATTAGAACTCCCACACTTCTGCTTTGTTTGGAAAAGCCGCAAAAGACAATCAATTTTATTTTTATTTTTACATGGCTTCTTGAATTATAATTAACCGTTTAAACGTATTCATGTCACCCGAGATTAAAATTTTAAAAAAATATTATTTTACAGCAAAAGTGTAAAAAAATAAAAACATATGAGGTGTCATTGTATTCAAAATGTTATATTCTATCCAAGTAAGAGAAAATATACCTGTGATATTATTAAATAAGTTAAATAATGCATATTTATGTTAAATACCCACATCCCTAATTAATTTTGTTTTATTTTTAAAAATACAAATTTTACAGGGGAAAGCACCTATACGAAACACCCAGTAGAGCTAGCATAACATAGCTTACCCAGGATAAAAAAATATTATACAGGGTGTAAGTAAATTTTTGGAAAAACTTTAGGGGGTGATTATTGGGCTAATTTTAAGAAAACAACTTTATATGAACGTATGTCCTAAAAGTCCTAACTTTTGAGATACAAAAAGTAATTTTTTGTGATTTTTTTATTTGTTTTTCTTTGGTACAAAACAAAAATTAGGGTCACATTTAAACAAAAATATTAAAAACTTATACATTTAAACAAACAGTGGTATTTATTTTTTAAGCGAATATGCAACGTCAGATGAAAGAAAGTCAGGAGACAAAATTTGCTTTGAAATAAATGAGAATTACAAAAAAATACATTTCCGGAGAAAACAGTGGCGTACCATATTTTTTTCAAAAATATTTAGTTTAAACCCCGCACGCACCCCACTGGTACAAATTAAAAAAAAAATAGGTGAACGTCAGAAAAGATCTTTTGATGCATAGAAAATGCATACCAAATTTTACTTAAATATCTACAGGGGTTTTACAAATATTATAAAAAGGCATATGTTTTTCTTAAATCTTTACCACCCTGTATCTCAAAAGTTAGAACTTTCAGGGGTAATTCTTTACTTGCCGGGCCCACGGCCGATTTTATTGATATTTTGTATTCAAGGGTTATTTTTCGCGATTTAAATTTAAAAATAGGCCATTTAATTATTTCGCGGGTCCCTGGCCTACCAACATGACCCAAAAAATTCCCAAGACAATTTTGTTGACATTTATAAAAGTAAAAATAATATTTTTGGGAAGTGCTTGTTGTGCTTTTTCATAAAAAAATAAAGGTTAAATTAAATTTATTCTATAAAATAATAAGTATATTTCCATAAAATCTTCCATTTTGGGTGCAATCACTTTTAAAAAGGAATTTTAGGAAAGTTTATGCAGTTTTGAGGTAAGGACCGATTGGGGCATTATAACTCAAAAACCAAAGGTGTCCGATAAAATTTGACTATAGACTCGTGATCAGTGCCCCAAAAAACCCCCGTATACAAAATTTCAGTAAAATCGGCCGTGGGCCCGGTAAGTAAAGAATTGCCCTTTTAGGACATACGTTCATATAAAGTTTTTTTCTTAAAATTAACCCAAGAATCACCTTATAAATTTTTTTCGCAATTATTTATTTACGCCCCGTATAATTTTACCCCAAATTTAATGGTCAATCATTAAACAAAAATAAATAAATTACTACGTAGCTTTACTATTTTATTTTATAATAATTAACTGATAACAATCTTCTCAACCAATTATACCATATCTTATCTTCATCCTTATTAAAGGGAACATTTTTAGCAACTCCCATAATATAACGGATGCAACTATAAATAATATTTTTCCGTCAACTTGGTTAACACTTCATTGCTTCTAGTGTTATATTATTTCTTCCTGGTTTGTAACACGGAACCATGGGTCTCTCTGACCCTGGTAGGATGTGGCTGAACCACGACTGTTTCTTAAAATCTATAATCAGATTTGACCGGGCCGTATACACATAACAGTTACACATGTTGCTCACTATCTTAAAACGAGGAAGTAGCCTGTAAAATTATTTCATTTCATATTAAACGGTAAAACGCACTTTTAGAGGTTTTTGTCCGAAAAATGAACTTTTACAGTATTAAGTCTGGAAAAACTTTTTATCTACGACCTGCAAGATAAGTGATTATTATGTAACTCATTTTAGCATATTTGCGTTGCATAATGAGGAACCATAGCGCGTTCAATACCCCACTAGTGCGGTAAATGCTTATTACATAATGCATTTTGACAAAACTAGTATTTTTAGACACATTTTTTATTTTTTTATTTTTGTTATTGTAAAATAAATTTTATAATTTAAAATTAATTATTACAAATATTAAAAGTAAAATTTATACCAGTGGCAACCTTAGGCATATTCTGAATTGTAAAACTTGTTGGGTTGATGCCTGGGGAATCAGCATTAGCTCCTGCAGCCGGGGGCGAGGTACAGAAACTATATCACCATGACGTTTGACAGTCAATAGATCTGCTCTAGAATCTGCAACAGGGGTGTGGCTGAACGACGAAAACAGTGCCCGGTATATAATTCTGAGTGTGGCAAATTTAAAAAGGTATATATAGCTTTCGGCATGCTGCCAAACGTATGGATACCAACGGGCAGCCGTATGAAAATACCTTTTTTGTAACCTACAAAAAGTCTCGTGTAATCCATGAGTGTTGGACGCAGCGATTTGTATTTTCGGATAATCTAAACCATGTCGACTCCTTGAAATCCATCAGATGTCACAAAAAATTCTCTGGGCATTTTTGTTTTTGTGTTTGGAATTTCAATATGGAAAACCTTCCCTTCATCTTTGACGTTTTTGCATAATAATTGGGCGATTTCTTGTTTGCTGCAAGCCCCAGCAATGCCAATGATAAGCCCAACTTGTAACAAAGGAATTTAAATCTACTACAACTTACCTCGTCTTTTTTTGCAGATATTTTTTGAAAATATAAAAACTCTAGATTCTTACCTCAATAAGCAAAAATTTTCCATTATCGGCTATGACACGGAACTAGGCAATTTCTCCTATTGGCAATGTCTTGCCTTTCTTCGGCTTATATCTTTCGCTTTTCTGTTTTATGAGTGCTTGTAACTGTGCGAATCTGCTTATATCCAAATTGTTCTTTGTAGCAATAACTGCCCATAAGCTGGAACAACTGTATTTCGTCGACATCGTCTTGAAATAAGCCAGAAAAACTTTTTCCTGAAACATGTTTTTGTTTTAGGAACACCATCGACACATTTTTGGGACACTCGTTCATATTTTTCTTTTGCTTTTGACGGCAACAGCGAAGAGACTGCCATTTGCACCGTCTCTTCTATGTGGAAGGGAAGGGAATTATCAGACATCCTACTTATTTCTAGTTGAAATGACTAATTTTAGTAAAATATCGTCAATGTAAAATTCTCGCGTCAAATAATTTGTTTATTAAACATCACACTAACGACCTAGGCGACATAGCAATTGAATGACAAACTAGTTTCTTTTTTGGACCCAAACAGGTAGAGGTGCAGGTGCAGGTATACCTTGTGTCACTGCATGATGTGAATAAATTTAAAATTAAAAAAATCTTGTTTTTACCTATGCGGTCGTAGATAAAATTTTGTATATTACTCGTGCGGTATCAGTTCATTACAATACTCGTGTGATTACTCCTACTCGGTCTACGACCTCGTCGAGGCAATATTTAACACTCGTACTGTAATGAAGCTCATGCCGCACTTTTTTAATAAATAGCTTTTATTTCATAGTGTACTGTAAAACGCACTTTAGGATACTTGGTTTTAGTCCGAAAAATGAACTTTTAGAGTATTAAGTCCTGAAAAAAAATTACTGGACTAGTCCTGTAAAACGTTTTTAGGTTGATATAAAATTTCTTCTCAAACCGTTCTGCCGATTTTTTTGGTTTAGCTGCCCTGTAGCCTTATTAGATTTTTGCAAAATTTCATCAGGAATCAGATTTTCACTATCTATCTCCATTTTGTTAATTTTACCACAAATGATTGTAAAATATCACTAATTTTCAACTAATATCACTAATTTTTAACTAATATATTGACATAAATATAAATAGGACAGTTGTTTTTCCTGGATATATCAACGTAATCTTTTCGTCAAATTTATATTATACGAAGCAGGTTAAAAATACCTTATTATTTCAAAACATAAATTTTGACAAAAAAGTATGAAATAAAATATTGTACATTATTCGTTCAAAAACCTTTAAGACTCTTCTCCTTCGTAGCCTCGTTTGTAAACATCTTACTTAGGTAAAGGTAAAAGTTTATTTTCCGAACTTGTAACGTAAATATTTATTATAGTAAACGTCCAAATTAAATGTATACAGGGTGTTAATAAAGTATGTGGCCAAACTTCAGGGGGATATTCGTTACTCTATTTTAAGACAAAAAGTTCGTATAAACATATGTCCTAAACAGCTTTGTTTTCTTGATACAGGGTGTTAAAATATTTTAAAAAAATAAGTTTTTCCTAAATAACTAAACGAGGCAAATTAGAATGACGTTTAAATTTGGTAACAGTTTTAACTGTGTACAGAGGAATATTTTGAGCTAAAGTTTTTTTCTCTCATTTTGCCAGTGGCGTGCACAGGGGTAACGTTCGAGCTTTAATTTTAGAAAAATTTAGTAACACGCTATTTTTTTTAATTTGATCTGATTTAAAGACTAACCAATTAAAACTACACAAAAGTCATCTCCTCACTTTTTTCCCTTAAATTAAATGTTTTCGAGAAAAATTAAAAAATTAGGTATGCATAGCATTAATACTGGAATCGTTTAAAAGGAATAAAAAAAAAAAAGAGTGCCATGGACGGAAAAACAATTCTTTAAAGAAATTTGACAGCCGCCATAACTTTAAACAGTGAGTACGGTTTAATGTTATAAGATCGTAATTTTAAGTGTTTTTAAGAGTTTAAGCTGTAAAATTAGTCACTAATTTTATAAAATGGTTCAATTTACAAACACAGAAAAGGCCGATATGCATTTTGTTTATGAAATGGCCCAAGGGAATTCAAGAGCAGCTAGACATATTTATCAAAAGAGGTACCCTCATCGCCTTGCACCAAATAGGCAAACATTTGTAAGAAAACATGAAAGGCTGTGCGAATCAGGCACTTTTAATAGGTCGGCTGCTGTTATTGGGAGACCTGCAACAGTAAGAACAGTGGAGATGGACGAAGCA
This sequence comes from Listronotus oregonensis, assembly GCA_019359885.1. Classification (NCBI taxonomy): domain Eukaryota; kingdom Metazoa; phylum Arthropoda; class Insecta; order Coleoptera; family Curculionidae; genus Listronotus; species Listronotus oregonensis. The sequence goes on along the minus strand of JAHBCN010002786.1, from coordinate 75,998 downwards.
GTTTTACATGAAATTGAGCATAGTCTCGAGACAAGTACACGCAAAATTGCACAGCAATTAAACACTACTCACGTCACTGTATGGCAAATTTTAAGGGATTATCAGCTGTATCCTTACCACATACAGCGTGTTCAAGCGTTATTCCCCAGCAAGTTGCTTATTGTATTTGGATTTTGCAACAAGTGGTAGAATCTCCGGGATTTCTATCCCAAATTTTGGTTACCGATGGCGTTTTGCCCGAAATGCAATTATGAACTTTCACAACAATCATATCTGGTGCGAAAAAACCATCGGTTATGGGAATAATTTTAACAACATTTCCGTTAATGTTTGGTTTGGTATGGTAGGTGATTTCCTTATTGGATCTTATTTTTTACCCCCGAGATAAATTAAATTCGTGTTACCTGGACTATTAAAAGATGTCCCACTGGCAGAAAGAAGACTAATGTGATTCATGCACGATGGGGCCCCACCTCACTTTAGCATATTAGCACGTCCTTTTCTGGATGCAACTTATGAAAAACACTGGATCGGTCCCGGGGGTCCACAGGCATGGCCACCCAGATCACCTGATTCAAATCCCTTAGATTTTTTCCTATGGGGACATTTCAAATCCCTCGTTTATAAAACTCCAGTCAACACCGAGGAAGAATTAAGACAATGGATACGGAATGCATGTGATCAAATAAGAGATACGCCGGGGATATTTCAGCGTGTTCGGGAATCGACATTGAGACGAGTTAATGCTTGCATTGCAGTTGAGGGTGGTCATTTTCAGCAACTATTATAAGATTTATAAGAATGAACAAATTGTCCATATCTCATGACCTTTTTTAATTGTTTGAGACTTTGACTTTGTGTGTTTTTTAATTAATTGTTTATTATTTAAACTATTATAAGTTTAGTGTTACTTATTATTTTTACGTTTTATGTATAAGTTTTTCCGTCCATGGCAACCTTTTTATTTTTTTTATTCCTTTCAAACGATTACAGTATTAATGCTACACATACCAAATTTTTTAATTTTTCTCGAAAACAGTTAATCCGAGGGAAAAAAATGAAGAAATAACTTTTGTGTAGTTTAAATTGGTTAATCTTAAAATTAGATCAAATTTAAAAAATAGTATGTTACTAAATTTTTCTAAAATTAAACTCGAGCGTTGCCCCTGTGCACGCCACTGCAAAATAAGAGAAAAAAACTTTAGCTTAAAATATTCCTCTGTATACACTTAAAACTGTTACAAAATTTCAACGTCCTTCTAATTTGCGTCGTTTAGTTGTTTAGAAAAACTTATATTTTATCAAGATAACAAAGTTGTTTAGGATATATGTTTATATGAGTTTTTTGTCCTAAAATAGGGTAAGGAATATCCCCCTGAAGTTTGGTCACATACTTTATTAACACCCTGTATAACAACGCATATTTCGTGTTACTGCAAGAGAATATATTTTTTGGCTTATTTTAATTATTATCTTCTCCTTATGTTTTTGAGGTCGCTGAATATAAATCCGTGGTCAAATTGACTCCACAGGGTCATGGGGCATGAGATATTTAAGGTCTGCCAAATAAAAATTTTACAGATTTAACCTCGGATTGACCAGGCCTTAGAATCAAATTTGATTAGGTATAGTTTTGCAAATTTGACCTTAAAGTGCCCTTGACCCTCAATCTGACGGGGTCAACTGACCCGGATTCGGATTCAGCACCTTAAAAACATAAAAATACCATGGTCAAATCTTTCGAACCTTCAATTTTTTTACTGGGCGGCGTAATTTTGCAGATTTTACCTTAAAATGCGCTTGACCCTGACTTGATAGGGTCAAACTGACCTTAAATTCGGGTTCAGTGACCCCAAAACATAAAGATATTATAATAAAGTCTTTCGGACTTCCGACTTTTTTTGTGGGGCTGTGTGATTGAAGTTAGTTTATTTTTTAACTTTTTTTTTCTACGCATATCTGTAGTTAACCTGCCGGAATCTTTCAACATATTTTGCCCCCAAAGACCTTAATAATGATCTTCAAAAAATTTTAATTTTAAAATAAAAACGTTACTTAATAAAATAAAAAAGTTTTTTACCAAAAACTACTTTATAATAAAATAAAAAAAGTTTTTTACCAAAAACTACAGTTAGAAAGGCGAAAAACTTTCAGGCTCCCAACAGTCACATAAGCAGGAAACTTTAAAATACATCAACAGTTAGGTACATTGAATGAACATTTTAGAGACCAACATTCACATAGATAAGCAACTTCGAGGCGTCGGCGGATAATCACATTAAAAATAAAGGTTTTTAACGTCGAAAATTACCTAGATACAAAATTTTCTAGACACTAATAGTTACATTAAATACCAAAAGTGGGGCTATTGTTAATAAACAATTTTTTTTTCGACCCATGTCTTCATTAAAGACAAAAACTGTTTAAATAATTGCTCTATAAATTTGTTGCCCCTCTTATGTACCTACAGGGTGATTCATAAGGATATGTCAATACTTCAGGAACAAAATCAGGTCGCAAGGCCTTTGTTTTCGAAATACAGGGTGTTAAAGTTTTTATTTATTATTTCTATTTTTTAAATTGAATCAATGATAATCTAAATATTGGAGTAAAACTTGGTATCTGGAGGTTTTTTGGTATGACGGATTCGAACCTAAGCTTAGTACGGCTCTTTCTTGTAGAAGGAGCCACCTACACGTCTTTTTACTATTTTAAACAATCACAACTTTTTGGTCCGGCGCTGTATTACATTTTTAAGGAAATTAAATATTTGTTTTGTCATTGTTACTTCAAAAAGGTTTGCTTGGAAAAAGTTGATATGAGCAATCGTTTTCGGGATATTTGGATTTAAAAAAAAACGACGCATCTAATTTTATTATAGCAAAATTAAAAAAAAGTAAACAAAATTTATATTTAAACAATATGTATTTTAATTTTCAATAAAATTATTGTTCTTAAATTATGTTCAGCAAAACATAAGATAGGTTTTATAATTTTATTAAAAAAAAACTATTTCATTTATTTTCATTTAAGAAGACCACCTATTAAAGTTTGTCGCAATATTAAAGAACCACCTTTATATTATTATATATATATATATATATATATATATATATATATATATATATATATATATATATATATATATATATATATATATATATATATATATATATATATATATATATATATATATATATATACAGTGCTTTCATTTCAAAACGAACCACCCTAAATATCTTTAAAAAAAACACTCACCAAAAAAACAAAGAAACACGTCGATTTAGATATACAGGGGGAAGTTTAATTTCGTATTTGATAAAATTTTATCGGTCGCCTCCTAACCTCCAGTTAACCTCACTTTGATATGTCAAATGGCAACCCCCATAGTGTGACACATCATTGTAAGCGGCATGAAATTTGCTATCCAACAGTACTAAGAAACTTTAAATCGATGGACGTAGAAGCGACTTAGAAGTAAAAATGTGTGTTAATTAGTTTATCGTGTTCAAATAATTTATTTTATCAAATGCTCAAAATGTGCGCCGTTATTGGCGAGACAATAATAAAGTCTGTTTTGAAATTCTTCCCAACGTTGGCGAAAATTTTTCTGGAATACCTTGCATTCTAGGGGAACTACATTTAAGTTCTTGAATATTTGCAGGTGGCGTTTTGTACACTTTAGTTTTTAAATAACCCCAGAGGAAAAAATCTAAAGGGAAAGGGAAACCGGGGGGCCATTGATGGCACCCCGCGCCTATCCATGTGCCTGGGAAAATGTTCATTGAGCCACTCTCGAACTGCTAAAGCATAGGGGGGGGCCCAAAACTTTTAAAATTAAAATATTTTATTAAAAAAAATTATAAATTTTATTATATTTTAAAATTTAAAATAAAAATTTTAAATTCTTCGCGAACGTTGGCGAAAGTTTGTCTGTAATACCTATGCATTCTAGTGTAATTCTACATTTAAGTTCTTGAATATTTGCAGGTGGCGTTTTGTACACTTTACTTTTTAAATAACCCCAGAGGAAAAAGTCTAGAGGAGTTAAGTCTGAGACCTGATGCCATTGATGGCACCTCGTCTGCCTATCCATGTGCCTGGAAATGTTCATTGAGCCACTTCGAACTGCTAAAGCATAGTAGTATATATATATATATATATATATATATATATATATATATATATATATAATATATATATATATATATATATATATATATATATATATATATATATATATATATATATATATATATATATATATATATATATATATATATATATATATATATAAAAATAACAAGGTGATTCTTTAATATTGCGACAAACTTTAATAGGTGGTCTTCTTAAATGAAAATACAAAAAAACTTTTTATAAACAAATGTCCTTAACTTCTTAACTTTTGAACTATAGCGCGGTAAAGTTAAAAGAAAAAATAAATTATTTTATAAATATGGATAATCGTAGAAGAATGAAATTTGGTATAGATGTTTATGTCTTCTAAGAGTTTCTTACAACAATATTTGTAATCAACTGCTATCCTCTAAATTCTAAATCTAAAATTAAATTTAGAAATACAAATAAACATTATCACTACTTATATGATTTTATCACAAATAAAGAATAAAATGTTTTAACGGTAAACAAAGTATTTTCGCTAAATGCCAGGCTTTATATTTAAAAAATGGATTCCTACCCAAACCAAGGTTAGAAAAGTATTTTTAATATGTATAATAAAAATAATTATTTAAAACCATAACAAAATAAATCTTCTATATTATTAAGCAAAGAGTTTCTTTACATACAATATATTGAGTCTCCACCCAATCATTATGAGATGATCGATTAGGCTAAAACTATTTGACATTTCTTGGTCAGTAATATCAGTAAGAGTGATTTATACGAGGCAGCAAAGGTTGCTGTAATGGTTTTATTTGAATTGTATGTTCGTAGTTAATATTAAGAAGTGTATTTGATGCCACGGGCTACAAATTAAATATGAGGTATTGCTATGATTGTCGATCGTAAAAGAGCACAAAATAATTTTTAATTTTATAGGAAAAAACATACAGCACTAGTTATATTTTCAATATCATAAAATATTTCGTATTTACGTAGTTTTCTCATATTTGAAATTTTTTTTTTGTGTAATTATCAAAAAACTCAACATGAAAAGAAATTTTAGATTAATGTATACTTTGTATTAAAACTTATAAAATACCTATTGATTTACATAGCACAGTGGGAAATATAAAAAATGGATTTGTTTTGATTGGATACTGGTTATTTACCTCCTAGTTAACTTTTAAAGTTTAATGTTATATTCCTGATAAGAAAATTACCCACGAGTCGTCTTGAATTATTCTTAAAACCAAAGGAACTCAAGCAGCAATACTTGATGTCTATAAGTAAATAAAATGAACAGTGAACATAAGGTTGACAAATAGAAAGAAACATTACAGAAATACAAGGCAGTCCTAAATCATCAATTAAAACTCAAACCTATAATTTACCAACCATCCAACCAACTTTAAACTATTATATAGAGTTTTTCTTTAAAAACTGTATTTTTTCGGGTAGATATCCTAATTCTGGAACCTTAACACTTTTTAATCTCAACATTGCAAACATAACTTTCGAAATAAATATACAGTATATCCAAGATAAGAATAAACAGCATGGAATCTCCGAAACGGTAAGAGATAGGTGGGTAGTTTAAATTTGGCAAATTTGCGCATTGGGGAGCTTAATTATATGCCGTTGTTTTTTGTACTTCCAGAAATATGGCAAAAAAACTTAAATTTCCGAATTTCGTTTTATTTTTTTTACAAGTTTATTTCAAAAGTTAGAAAAAATCCAAAAATACATTCTAATTGAAACTTTTTCACTTCATCTATTGGTGAAGTCAAAAATTTCTTACGACGTTTCATTTTTGCTACACCATCATCAACTTATTTTAATCCCAATTACAATGACGTATAACACTTGAAATTTCTCTGTTAAATAAACATTTTCCATAAGAGACAATGAGTTAGACAAGTAACGCACATAATGTCGTATGGGGGCGTTCCATATTTGTTAGGTAAGTATTAACTGTTGTACATTCTTGTAATTGAAATAATATGGGGTAAAAAAAAATAAAAAAAAATTCTGGGTCGTATTTAAAAAAATAAAGTTGATGATGGTCCAACGAAAACGAAACGTCGTAAGAAATTTTTGACTTTACCAATACATAAAGCGGAAAAAGTTTAAAAAAAGTATTTTTAGATCTTTTTTAACTTTTAAAATAAACTAGTAAAAAAAAACGAAAATAGAAAATTTCAGTTTTTTTGCCATATTTTTGGAAGTACGAAATATAACTTTAATTTTTAAAAGGTATATTGTTAAACTACCAACTACTTTGCCAAATTTAAACCACCCACGTCAAACTGTAACCTTAAACTATTAAACTATGAAAATCTTATCTAAAAGCTGTAAGACTTGAGTTCAAATCTATGAATCCTGAATAAGAAATGCATACTATAGATATTTAATGAGCCAAGAAATATATTTCTTTAAAATCAATACTCTGTAACTTTTATTCTCTAAATCTGAGAATTTAAGTCTTAAATAGACAAAAACTAATTCTCCAATATATAAAATTTAACCACAAATCCATAATTTCAGATGTGAAAATCGACATTACGGATATTTGCTTAAGCATTAAAAAAAATATTTAATAAAAACCCACAATCTAGAACTTATTGTTGATGTCTTTACACATCTCAAGTCAAAATACATGAGTACCTTACCTTAAACCAATAAAACAAGCCCTTTAATTTATAAACCGCAAGATTAAATAAGGTTTAACAGATATTAGTTAATTAGCTGTATCAACAAAAGAGTATTATCTAATTCTTATTATTTATTATTAGAGCTTTAAGGTTAGATTTAGTTTTTGGAGGTTAGGCTTTAAGAAATTCATTTTTGAAGGTTCCAGTATCCGGAGAAAATATATATATATATATATATATATATATATATATATATATATATATATATATATATATATATATATATATATATATATATATATATATATATATATATATATATATATATATATATATATATATACTGGAGAAGTAAGTTTTTGCGAAAAAATATTCATGTTTTTGAAAATAAAGTATGTATGATTATTAAAGGTTATGGTCAATAAATTGGAAGATATGTTTCAATATACATATATATTTCACTGTAATCATATTGATATATAGTACTTATTTAAGCACAATAAAACATTTAATTTATAAACCGCAAGATTAAATATTTACAGATATTATTAATTATGTTTAAAAAAGAGTATATCTAATTCTTATATTTATTATTAGAGCTTTAAGTTAGATTTAGTTTTGGATTAGGCTTTAAGAAATTCATTTTAAGGTTCCAGATCGGATATTAAATTATATATATATATATACATATATATATATATATTATATATATATATATATATATATATATATATATATATATATATATATATTATATATATATATATATATATATATATATATATATATATATATACTGTAGAAGTAAGTTTTGCGAAAAATATTCATGTTTTTGAAAATAAAGTATGTATGATTATTAAAGGTTATGGTCAATAAATTGGAAGATATGTTTCGAATTTTAATGAACATATATTGTACTGTCTTGCATTTCTGTAATCATATCTTTTGATTTATCAACTTTAAGTACGTTATTTTAATTGTTTTTCGCTTTTACTTTTGGTTACTCAGTATTGCAGAACGAGGTTCTTTGCTTTTGATGACAATAGGTTATTTCCCAAATTAAGACGGTTTGTGGGTAAAAATAGCAAATTTCACATCAGGAGTATAAAATTTAATTCCATTAAAGATTGAAAATGAAAAAAAATCCTTTATCCGGTTAACATTGACGTGTGGCTTAAATTGTTTTTCATTTTTCCCATTGTGCGGCATAAACTAATTGACAATATACTTTTTTACAAATTTTTCACCGTATAAGAAGCTTTTTGCTTTTTTAAATCAGTCTTTTAATGCGTAACTAGACCAAAAAAAAAATTTTTTTAACACTTTAAAATAATTGAAGTTTAAAAAAAATCTTTTAGAAAAATAAAATTAGATACTGACTACAGAACTTTATCACCCTTTGTCTATGTTTCGAGATATTGCAAGATGCTATTATTATTATTCAAAGCCAATTAATATAGAAAAGTGTTTAGCAATAATAAATTAAGGTAACACAATTTATCTGATTACTTAAAGAAAATTGACAGGCTTCCATCTTAAAGCCTGGTTTTAATCCTTGGTATATGGAATCATTATCTAAATAAAGCTTCTTGTAAAATCAAACTAATAATTATGCATTATTAAATATGTATCAATTAAAAGATTATTTAATATTAAAAGTAAAAGCGTATTGGCCAATGAATAAAAAAATTAGTTCATACTTTTAGATTTCATTGACAACTCTCTGCGATTTAGGGTATGGTAGTAGTTTTAACTGAGTGTCCCAAAAATATTAAATTAAACAGCAGTAACATATTTTAACATAAAATTGTAGAAATTTATTTGATCTAAAATATTTTAGCGATATTTGCTTTGAGTAATATTAGTAAAATTGTTAGGCAATTCTTGTTTGGCATACTTTAAATACTAAAGTAGTCATTGGAAATATCTTTTTTAATAAAAAGTTGATATACGATGACATTTAAACAAGCTTTAATTCTGACAGATTTTAAAACTCAAGGCCGCATGCTATACCATTTTTAATGATCCAAAATTATCAGAAAACGCTTTAAACATATTTTTCTATTAATATAAAAAATGAATAATATAAGGTTTAAAAAAATAGGTTAGAAAGAGCTAGAAGACATATTGATATGGCTGATAATTTTAAACTAAACTATGTAAGAAAATCGTATTCGAAAAAAAATTGTGTATTAAAACAAATAAGGAAACATTTAAGAAATTAGTTAACAAAAAAGTATCTTAAGGATAAGATAAATGTAAGGTAAAGAAAGAATAAAACATTATTACATGCAATAAATGTTGTGGATATGACCACAAAATTAAAGAATTTAAGAATATGCAAATATTGCCTTTTTGTTTAGGTAATCACATTTTTTGGAAATGTGACGATAAAAATACAATCTATAATAACTGCAAGATATATAATCAAAAGTTGCAAATTTTATAAAGGTTTAAACGATAAGTGTCCAAGTTACCTATAAAAAACAATAAAATCAGGAGAAAAAATAAAATATAAAAGAAGAACAAGGGAAAAATTTAAAAAAAAAATCCAAGCAATGTTAATTATTTAGATACCTATAATAACTTTAATAAATTCGTTAAAAAAACTATAAGAAAGAGTAAAAAGCAAAAATTTTAAAGACAAATTTAAATGCCCTGATCAGAGTATTCGGGTAAATTTCAAAGCGATAATAACTAATAAACCACAAAATTAAAAACAAACTAAAAATAAATATATATTTCTAAATAATAAAAACATAAAGAAGAAAAAGCCATATGTGAACGAATAACCATTTTATTAATATTGGATCGAAATTATCAAATTAAATTTCATATTGTAGAGGGTTTAATCGAATTTTAAATCAAAATACTATCTTTTTTTCTTTAATTTAAAGAAATGCTAAAGCAGGAAATTAAAAAAAAATGATATACCCAATTGAAGAAAAGCTTATGGCTTAGATTATATGTCAGTCAAAACAAACTGAATTAGTGCAGATATTACATTATTTTATTATTTTTTTATTTAAGACAAATATTTTTCCAGAAAGCAATAACGTGGCAAGGGTTTCAGCCATATTCTAAAATGGGAAACAAACTGATCCAAATAATTATAGACCAAAATCTGTTTTGCCAGTTTTCGTAAAAATGTTAGAAATAAATTTTGCATGATAAATTACCAGTTTTTTTAAGTATAAATATTATTTTTAATAGTCAATATGATTGTAGTATATCAAAATAAAAACAGTGATTGCAGCTATTGTTGTCGTTACCTATATTCAATTAAATATTAACGAAAATAAAACATGTAGTTTACTATTCTTAGATTTATATATTTATAATATCAAAACATTTGATACTGTGGATCATTAAAGTTGTATAAACCAAAGGGTTACTTAGGCTAAGAACATTTATATTACAATAACGACTGTATTTTATATTGTTGACCAATTTTTTTTTTTTTTTTGGGTTTTTAGTTTGTCTCATTGGCGGAATTTTCTTACCAAATACCATTTGTGCTTAGATTTTGAGCTTGCCTGGTTTCGAATAGCTGCTTCTGAAAATTTAACTTAATCTGTTTCTCAAAATCATTCGAGCTTCGTTCTTAGGTTTCGATATATTTACAAAGGCAGGTACTATTCAAAACCAAGTCAAAATATCCGGCTAAATCCTAGCACTTATGGCATTACCTATGATAATTTCTAATAAAGCTTGGTTACGATAAAACCAGTTATAGTTTAAAATTATTGATATTCTTACTTTTGTCACTGTATATTTAAATTTGGCGAGACCGTATTTTACAGTTTGGGTGTTAAGTGGAATTTTATACGCCTAAAGAAAAAGTCTTCTATATATTAAAATTAATTGGGAAATATTATGTAAATTATTAACAATATTATTCTAGGAATAGATATGCATAAGTTGGTTTAATTAAATAATGTCCAAATTAAAAAAAATAGAACATTCATAATCATGTTATGATTCGTGTTAAGTATTGCTTTATATTTAAAATTTATTAAAAATTTAAAAATATTTATATATTTTAAATTACATAAATAAACAAAAGTCTTTATTACCTGCAGGATGCCTGCTTATTGCTGAGGTAGTTTTAGAAAACCTTTAAATTAATTAGCTTAGCATCATTCTTATTTCTAAAAATACTTGAAAGTACTTTTCTGTTATTTTTAACATTGGGTTATTATTTAAAAAAATGTTTTCAGCCCTTTCCCAATTTGTTAAAGCAATATTTGTTCTTAGTGTTCGTTTAATTATTAACACATTTGTAAGTCTCCTTAATAACACCAAAACGTTAATAAATTTTATCGATTTTTAAAGAATTGTTTTAAGTTTTTGTTTTGGACGATCTGTAAGTTCAAAAAGGTTAATGGACATTTTTTCTGTTCCGGAGTAACGTTAAGATTAGTTTTTATTTATTTTCATCACATTTTTGTTTATGTAATGGATTTCTGTTTCGATACATAGGCATTGGGAAAAAACAAAATAATGTAAATAAATATATATTATCTTTAATATACAAAAAACAAAACCTAACTTTACTCATAAAATATAAAACATGATACTCTAACATTGAAATAAAACCTACTTTTTTAACGTTCATCAGTGACAGATTTAATATTTTTGTATATTATTTTGCCCTTTATTGATTTATACCTTTATAAATTTAAATATAATTTACACCAATTCCTAATCTTCTTTAAACCCTTTCTGGAAAATAATAATAAAAAGACATTTTTATTTAAAAAGAAGGTAAGTTGAAAAAATATTTTACATTTTACGTTCAAAACGGGTCAACACAGCATTTGTTTTGCAAAATTAAAAATATTTTGTTATATTAATATTCCATTGTGATCTCTTAATAGGCCTACCGTATGCCAAAACTCTTTCATATGATCTGACACACTAATTACATTTTTTGGATGAAGCAATCAAGTTTGCTACACTAGGGTCTAGTTTTATCGTTATTGGATCATAATAAAAATCCAACAACTTAATTAATATCTGAGTACTAAAAAAAGGTGTCTTCCAGAATTTAAGAAATGTTGGGGCAAATTTTTTAAAAAAGTAGAAATCTAATAAATATGGATATGCTGGGGACAGGCGTTCGCATCCGGTTGTCACGACCAGTTATAAGTCGTTTTGGTCTGATGTCAGATTTAAAGCGACAGACATAAACTTTAAAATAGAAATTACTTCGAAACTTACTTTTTTTGAGAAAAGATATTTAGCAGGTGGTTTCTAAATAGACAAAGTTTAATTTAAAATAAAATTTATGCTAGAAGCCTCCTAAGCAGGCTTGTGCGGTCCACCGGAATACCGGAAGTTTCCAGTGGGCCTATTTAAAGATGTTTCGAAGGACCTTCCTAAGCCTTAAGGTCTACGATACTGCTAAATACAAAAAAAGAGGTAATAATCAGCTTCGTCAAAGTTTAACTGGACCGCACCTGACATGATAACCCCGGCGTGATAATCTTTATATTTTTAAATTTTATATTTGTTTAAATTTTGTTGTGTAGTGTTGATATGTACGTATTTATTATCTAGTAGGCTGCAATAAATTTGTTGAAAAGTTTTCCTATTCGTCAATATTATGGGCCCTGCAAGTGATGTATTGTTTCCCGGGCTGCGGAATTTCCTATACCAACCTTATTCAGCGCTCTCGCGTCGGAAGGAGTTCCCAACCCGACTCAGCGCGCAATGCTGAATTGGGTTGGCTATGCCGTTTTTATTATACAAATAATATCGTCGAGTCCTCAATACGTATCTTTAAAGATATAGTTTTAGAAAGATATAAAGCATTCAATATATGTGCTTTAGTGGATTTTATAGATACAACTTCTGAAAAGTATCACAAACTGCGACTTCTAGATCATGCAAATGACCAAGTAGCTAAAAATAATTTAATTAATTCAAAATTTATTTAAGCATCTTCACAACTGAAGTTTTGTAACGTTTCTGAGCATGAATATGAAGTTCAGTCTTCATGTAAGAAAATTATTTATAAGGTGTTTTCTGATTTTATTATGTGCGAGTGTCCTGCAGGCCAAGGTGGAACATTTTGCAAGCATTTATGTGCAGTTCATAAGGAATATTACAATATTGCAACTGCTTCTTTCCTATCTGCTTTTGATAAAGTGTCTTTTGCAAAGTTAGCACTTGAATAATTATCTGATGCTTCAAAAGATTTTTTTACATCTATGTCTTTTAGATCCACACTACAAGTCTCTTTAGAAGCAAACTTATCACACAAAATTTTACCGAATCTTCGTTGAGCCAAAATTGCACGGTCATAAATTTGATTGTAGATGGTGAAACTGAAGATAAATTAATTTAAAAATATTGCGGGCATGGCTAGCAAAAATATAAATATTTCCCTGTAATGTTAATAAAAAGGTCAATTTAGGATTAAAAAAATAAACATAACTAAGATTTATTTTTTGATGAAAAATCCGACCTGGTGTGACAAGGGTATCAAAAAGAGTAGCAGCAGGACGCCCATCAAATTCAGAAATCAGGCAAAGTAGTAGAAAAAATAAACAAAATTTAGCACTTAGTATTCTAGTTAGTAGTAATAATGATATCGCAGCTGTTTGTTTGATTATTTTAATACTCAGATAAACTTATCATTTGTATTTTGTTTTTATATTAAAACATATGATTTATTTTGTGCGTCTCATATCTGTTTAATCAACAACGTTGCCCATAATATAGTCTTACAGATCCCATCTTTATTCAACATTGCTCGTTAAATCGAGTTGGGTAAAGTTTGACATGCAGATCGGCGCACTTCGTAACTAGCACGACCTGAATAAGGTTGGCATAGGGAATTACGCTCCCGGGCTTTAAAATCGCCCCAGCAGGCGCCTGCCCCAATTGATCATAAGGTGATATTTTTTCTTGATATGATCGTTTCACGAAACGGTTAGAAAGTAACATATACGTGTTTGGTAAAATAAAGATAACACGCTAAAATATCACATGCTGTTGGACTTTAAAGAACTGATGGACTCTATATAATTTACTTGTAACCTACTTTTTTATAGTTGTTAGTATGAGTTAGTTATCACCATAAATAATAAAGCATATTTATTTATGAGATTGTATACACACAACGATTAATAACCGAAAAGTTAGCGATCTTTCTGTCTCACCAACGCCTTAAAATAATTAAAATTATTAATGATATATGATGACAGGGACCTCAAATCAGAACATTTTTTAAATATGTGTGATGCAATTTTCTATAAGTTTATTCAGTGTCAACGTTGTCAACGCAATTTTACCAATAAAATAATTTGGGATTTACGAGGGGAGTCTAAAAACATTTTAAAGCACAACACTTTGTCAACTTAATTTAAAATTTAAAATTTAAAATTATTTATTGATGTGTTTACAATAAAGTCGTTTACATAAGTCAGAATAAAGTTATATCACAGTATGGTTAGTGTTTTATATTAAAATACACATGGGAAACTATATTTTACACCCTTAACTATTAAAAAACACAGCCAGACATATTAAAATATTATTTAAAATTTTAATATAAATTATACTAAATTAAAATCCAGATATTCCTCAACACTGAAGAATGCATAAGAGATAAGTATACATTTGCTGTGGAAGTTTATTGTATAGTTTTACTGCTATAAAATCATAGCGACCCTGGCACCTCCGCAGTCAAGTTACTTATGTCGTGGTAAAAATATGTTTTTTATCTTTAAACAGTCCAGCAAGCCTTAACTTTATAGTACAATTTTACAGCCTAGGCACTCTGGGGATGAAGAAACGAAGTTTGGGGCTTCTCCAGATATCCTGTATAGGGATACATGAGAGTGTTTGTGTTACTCCATTAAAAACTGCCAAGAAAAAGGTATATTGGCTAATATTTCGGAGCAGAAGCCACAAAAATAATTTTAAAAAAGTGACAAGTCTCTTACAGGTCGTCAGTATTCAAGAAAAAAAGTTTTTTTTTGTAAGAGTGGGATCATTAATAAGGCGAACAGTACTTCTTTGGATACAATTAAAAATTGTAACGGCCGAGTGATGATCGCGTTGTTAGATTTGGCAATGGACTTAGCAATTGTTAAAAGTTAACAACGGTTTAGAATCTATAACAAAATCTTAGATTTTGACAGGTTGCCTACTAAAATCATTGAATAACACTGACAATGACGTTTTGTTAAACATTCCAAACCGTGGTTAACTTTTACCAATTGCTAAGTCCATTGCTAAATTTAACAACGCGATCATCACTCGGCCGTATGAGTTGTAAGAGGCGTCCTTGAAAGGGTAAATTTGGAAATATACAAATTAGAAAGTAAAAAAAATAATTTTGGGTTATGAGTATAATTTGTTTGTTTTCAATAAGTTTATTTTTAAAGGTACTTGACTATCATAAAAAATGGGTAGTTATTGGTTAAACTGATTTTTTTAAATCCTTATGAAATCCCACGGGGATTTATGTGGAGCCTAAGAACTAGGAACTGTGGGTGTCGGGTTTTTAAATGTGTAACCAGTTTTATCCCCCTGTTCCGTCAAATTTGTCCAAGCACCGAAATATGCGGATATTGCATTTTATGGTACCTTTGAGACAACCTGGTAGTGAAACCACGGACGTTATACAAATAAAACTACCCCAGGCGGGACCTACAGTTTAACTGGTTTTAAACTACACCTAATGGCACACGGTGTTCACTGGCGGTTATCCATCCAATAACTAACCGTTTCTGGCATCGCTTAAGGCGCGGTTCTCACGTGAAGCGGTGTTTCGACGAGGTAAAGGCAGTTGGCATATATATGTCTTTCCGGTCTAGTAAAATCTAACCCGAATCTCCGTACTGGCAGGTTTATCTCTTATACCTTTTGACCTGCCTACCCAGCTAAATAGGTGTGAATTATTGGTTTGAAATAAAGTGACCCCTGTTCCGTCAAATTTGTCCAAGCACCGAAATATGTGGATATTGCATTTTATGGTACCTTTGAGAAAACGTGGTAGTGAAACCACGGACGATATACAAATAAAACTCCCCCAGGCGGGACCTACAGTTTAACTGGTTTTAAACTACACCCACTGGCACACGGTGTTTTCTGGCGGTTATCCATCCAATAACTAACCGTTTCTGGCATCGCTTACCTGCGCGGTTCTCACAGGAAGCGGTGTTTCGACGAGGTAAAGGCAGTTGGCATATATATGTCTTTCCGGTCTAGTAAAATCTAACCCGAGTCTCCCGCATACTGTGCAGGTTTACTCTCTTATGCCTTTTGACCTGCCTTACCCAGCAAAATAGGTGTGATATTATTGGTTTGAAATAAGTGACTCCCGAGCTTTTGTTTCTATTTTTACTATAAAAGCAGCTTAGTACACATTTATAAAATCAGTCCGATATTAGAAGAATAAATTGTTTATGGGTAATCGAAGCAATGTTTATAAAATTCGCGATCAATGTTTTGCTCTTAAGCTTCTTGATCGTCTATTTGAATTAATCAGCACTGGTATATGAAATTTCTATATAACCCTAAGGCGTATTTAATATAGATTTTATCAATCACTAAAGAAAAAGCTGCATGTATAATGTGTAATCGAAAGTTACACAATTTATTTTGGGTTAAAAATCTAAGTGTGTTCTAAATACCTATACGTTACTAAAATTAAATTATAAATGATGCCAAAAAAAAAACAAAATTAAATTTAAATTAAATCAACTTAGTATCATACACTATTCTTGGTTACTTTAGGTTTAAATGACTATAAAAATAATTTAACAGTGGTATTATTTGTCTAAACCCAGAATTTTTTTAAAGCTATAACTAGCATAACTCTTTTTTAATATATAATTGAAAGTCATTTTTAATTTTCAGTACAGTTGTAAAAAAATTAAACAGAATTTATTACGTATATTTAAAATCTTTATGACAGTCCACTTGGGCTTGTATGAAGCTAAGTTCTTGGTACCAAGGGTCCCATGTGTTCAGATTCCCATTTTTTTTAGATTCGTTAATGGTGTCCAAGTATCAACACATACGGGTTTTTTACACACTTTAATTTTTTTTACTATTAAAAAAGAGTAACCAGTCGCTTCGATGTCCTCAGCAAGTAGCGTTTCTAATTTTTTTTTCATAACCCCACCCAAACTTTCTTTGGCTAACATCAAACCATTCATGCTTATAAAGTAACGAGATTAGATCTATTCTTAATTAGGGTTTATGAAGGCCATCTCTATGGAGAGACAGAGAGAGGTATATGACCCTTCAATGAAACAACTTAAGTGGTAAAATACAGAATAATTACGGTCCTTTGGAACATCAAGGCCATCTTAATTTACTGCAATTTGAGGGCCACTTTTGTAACACAGAGATGGTCCTCCTTATCTCTAGTGTCCATGGTTGATAACCGGACTGGCTAAAGTCCGTAAGATATTGAACCATAAATAAAATTATTAATTGTTACATTGGAAGTGCATACTGATATTATTAACCTACAAATTAAATATAAATCCATACGTTAAGCTAGCGCTCGTGTTTTTAAACAACTTCAAACAAAAATAAAATAAAACTTTAATGGACCAAGAGGTCTCTTAACGCATCCCAAGTCGTGTGCCAATTTTGAATGGTGGGGTAGGACAATTGTTCCTCTCCCCTTCTCGTTGTGTGTGACAAGAAACAATAAGTTTAGTGCGCCAAAATTGGTACAGTTTTACACAAATGTGCATGCATACAAGTCAAAAAACAACATTCAACAGTAGAAAAAAAGTCCTGTATGTATAATTTTAGGAAGCATTTTAAGCATTAAAAAATATATAAAATTACAGAAAAAAGCTTTTTAAATATATTGCTGTGTTTAAAAGAATTCGGAACATTAAAAAACTATTTCATTTTAGATTGAATTACACTTTTTGCCAAATAAATTGCGTTGGCAAATCGACTACGTAGTACTTCATTAATATACTTTCACCCTTGGGGCTATAATAATCTGCTGCCTAAACGGTCGATACTAAAAGAGTTTTATTTATTATTGGTATCAAAGATACGGCACGTGCCTAGAAAGGACTAATTATTTTTAATGGTAATGCTGAACGGAATCTTATGTAATCGTGTTTTACAGATTTGAAGACCGTTCTCTTTAAATACTTCATGGCTGTGGGGTTAAAAACTGATTTATGCGTGTCGGGTTGCAATTAGTTTGAACGTAATGAGGCTTAACAAATAACAAATTTGTATAAATGTGCTGCAATAC
This sequence comes from Listronotus oregonensis, assembly GCA_019359885.1. Lineage (NCBI taxonomy): Eukaryota > Metazoa > Arthropoda > Insecta > Coleoptera > Curculionidae > Listronotus > Listronotus oregonensis. Next base: position 57,971 of record JAHBCN010002786.1, on the reverse strand, counting down.
ATGATATCAGATGGTTTACACGGTAAAACAAATTTAAGGCTTACTACAAGGACCTATTTTTAGGCGTTTCATAAATTTATTAGCTCTCTGAGCTAATGCTGCAAGTCACGTAAATAATTTTATGAAATGGAATCAGTATCTATATAATTTGCATTGCAGTATAGTCTGTCTCAAAGTATATCGTTATGGCTTTTGACGGACCATACCCCAATAAACCTTTAACGATTTTATTACCTATTGTTATTGGGTAAACCCATTTGTTCATAAGGGCAGGGGTGGGCCGGGTATTTCTTGAGTATTAACCATTAGGCATGTAAATATTTTGGCTAATATTTTAGTAGCAGTGTTGAATAACTGTTTTTACTGTGCGTTTCGAAAAAGTTGTTTTACGAGAATATAACTATGTCGCGTCGAAATCATTTGTCATTAGATGCAAAACAGGTTGTGAAAAATGTGTATGAAACTTTAATCAGTGGAGGTCTAATTAAACAAGAAGCTTTTAAAGAAACCTGTCTACTTAGAAAAACTCCAATATCATCGATAAGGGATATTATTATTATTTTTACTATTTCTAAATAAACAATAAATTATAAATCTTCATATTATTAAAGTCCGTCCCTAATGTTCTGTCCTTTAATATCTACCTATCCGCAGTTTTATTGCTGTCGGCAGGTATAATCCATAAATGAAGGCAAGAGCTAACACGGTATACTTTGAGACAGACTATACCATTTTCTGTAAAAAGTAAATTTTCAACAAATCAAAAAATACTAGTAGCAGTTCGTGGGTTTTTAACACGAAAGGAAAAGGGTTTAAGTCAGCGATATTTAAAAAGCGTATTGGACGATTTTTAAAATGTTTTTTAGACCGAATAGTTTAAAATGGTATATATTGAGCAGCACAAGCATGGAATAATTTAAAGAATTTGTTGTAAAACGTTAAAAAAGTTGTAGATTTTTTTTTCTTTATTGAATTAAAATATATGCACTTGGAAATTTAAGGATAAAAAATTAAAATCAAAATAATTATATTTAAAATTAAATTAAATAAAAAATCTATTGATAATTAAAAGTTTTACGATCTTCAAAATATGTATTTTTTTATTATTACGTAACAAAAAAATCGTTTAATTCTAGGACTTTTAGGTATTTTTTTGGTACAAGTTATACAATAAACAAACATAAGGGACACATATACCTACAAACCTCAAAATTCCATCAAAAAGTTGTTTATTGTCTAGAAAGTCACGCTGCTAGGTGATATCTGTAAACGGGAAAATCGACACGTTAAAACACAATATAATTTTAAGATTTTTATATTAAAAAAGTCCATTAGTTTTAAAATAATTCGCTAAAATAAACAAAACATTTAAAATTTACGCCACAGTAACCTTTTGAAGTGAAATTTGGCTCTAAGAAAAAAATTCCTAACTTTTCCTTCGAAATTATGTATTGGTTGGTCATTAAGCGAAGTTTTTGTAAAAAATGTTTTTATGCAAAATAATGTGTTTTGTACTATCGGAAAACGGTAATCGGTACGCCTCCGCACCATAAGTAGTTGGCCACAAACTCTGTTATCGGCTAAATATGAACTGCAAACCTAATAGGTGCAAAATTAAGATTTGGAATCCCTGTAGAATGACTATTGCTATTGGAGACACTAAGAATAGAATAAATATGTACAACTTTTATTTACAAAAAATAAATATTAATTATTACCCCAGAAATTCCTGTGATCAGCAACTTAATTTTATGTTTAAAATTTACGGTTATTAAAAGGTAAGAATTTCCCCTTGACAAACCTTTTAAAATTTTGTTTATAAAAAAATAAAAAAAAGAAGGTTTAAAATTAATGCTTTACTAGGTACTGATAGCCTTAATTAATTTGTTAAGAGGTTAGAAAAATTAAATGTAACTTATTATCTAATTACAATATTAGCTGATCACAAATTTATTAAAAGCCTAATTTTATAAAAACGTGGAAGAGAACTACAAAATCTACTCAAAAAATTGTCAAAAAATTTACTTTAATTTAACAATGAAATTTATTTGACTTTCATTAGAAAACCCAAACGCCTTACGGAGTCTATGTGGCGTGAATCTATTGACAAAATGTCACAATTAGAGATTGTTTTTTTATTACTATAATTGTATTGACTTTAGAAGTTGTAAATGTGACTGTTTTCGAATTTAATAGAAATAAGATGAGTTTGGCAAATTTTATTAAAAATCCAAACATCTGTGTTTTTTAATTAAAAGGTTTTTTTAATTTTAACTTTTTAATAGACCCAAAACTCTTATTTAAAATATTTATAATTCCTGGATGCCTCTTCTTTACCAGACTCATTATTAATAGCATTAATACCAACAAAGTTAAGGTTATGGAGATACATTGGTAAAAAATGAATAAAATTGTACGAAGCTATACCACTGGTTCATAATAATAATAAAAGTAGGTGTGTTTTGGTCAATGTTTTAACTGTACCAAGTTTTATTTTAATCAAAAAACACGATATGGGAATTAAAAAAAATACCAATTTCCAAATTTTTTTCTTTTATAGCATGTATCTTAAAAACAGGGCCATTTTAAAGCTATATTTATATAATATTTTTTTGGGAATCTCCCATTATACGATAACACATTTTTTTTAAATCACCCTGTAAATATCCTTTTTACCGTAACAATAAATATTTGTAACTTTTTTAATTTTAAAACTAGACTGAATTCTTACAAGACCTATTTATTATCTATGTTCAGTTAAAGTAATCTACTTTGATTGTGTGGAGAAATTTTAACATGTAAATTTAAATATCCACACTAACAAAAAATAACAGTTCTTTTGTCATATTAATGGAATTTTAATGCGTTTAAATAGCTCTCGATGATTTTAATAATTTCACATTTAGAAGTAAGCAAGAAGCGTGTTCGTGTTACTTCCGTTTAATTTCTTAATTATGGTATCTAGTCTAATTTATCCAAGATATAAATACCGCATTCGTTTTATGTCAGGTAAAGTTATTAAAGATGAAACTTAAAATAAAAGATATAATGATGATTCTTTGTGTTACTGATGATGTATTAACATTTTCCCACAAATTGGCTAAAAAACAAAAATGTTAGAAACATACAGTGTGTCTACTTAAGTTGGCAACATATGGAAAACTTTTTTATTATTAAGTTTACGAAAAAAGTTATTCTTCATAAAAAGTTCTGCTTGTTCTAAAATCTAAAATGCAATCAACAGATATGAAATATTATCAATCTTATACGAGGTATGCCAAAAAATATGAATTTTGCTCAAGAGTAAAATACCTTTATATTTCACAATTTTAAAAATTGTTATAATAAAAAGTTGTTCGGAATCAAAAACTATGTTAAAATATGCAATTACATCCTTTTAATTAAAAAAAAATACTTTTTACAAATTTTGCTTTTATTTCTACTGAATTTTATAATACTTTCTACCAAATTTCGCTAAATACAACTGATGTTTTGAATGCCACTGTAAAACATTTCTTGTCAGGGCATTCTAGATTATATGTACAATAAAAACACTTAAATTTTCGTAGTTCGAGTAGAGATGTTTCAAGAAATATTTTTTTTTTTATAAATTAATGCAACTGCATATTTAAACGTGATTTTTAATTCCGAATAACTTTTCATAATAACAATTTATGATATTGGTAAATATAAAGGTACTTTACTCTTGTCTAAAATTTATATTTTTTGACTTACCTCGTATAGGATTAAAAAAATTCAATATCTGATGATTGACAAGAACCATTTACAGTGACATTTAAAACATCAGTTGTATTTAGCAAAATTTTGTAGAAAGTATTATAAAACTCAGTAGAAATAAAAGCAAAATTTGTAAAAAATATTTTTTTAATTGGAAGGATGTTATTGCATATTTAAACATAGTTTTTAATTTCAAACAACTTTTTATTATAACAATTTTTAAAATTGTGAAATATAAAGGTACTTTACTCTTGAGCAAAATTCATATTTTTTGGCATACCCCGTATAAGATTGATAAAATTTCATATCTGTTAATTGCATTTTAGATTTTGAGGTATGCAGAACTTTTTATAAAGAATAACTTTTTTTCGTAAATTTAATAATAAAAAAGTTTCCCATATGTTGCCAACTTAAGTAGACACATTGTATATATATATATATATATATATATATATATATATATATATATATATATATATATATATATATATATATATATATATATATATATATATATATATATATATATATATATATATATTTATACTTGGTCATTAGTGAGCCCATATAAGATATACAGCGGCTATTGGTAAGCCCGATTAATTCTAGGTCGTCCCGATTTCGGGCTCACCAAGGTATCGCAGTGTATAACATGTTAATAAGATAGGGGGGGATGCACAATGGCCATCTACGAATTTTGTTCTGGGACGACCATTGACCCATATACATGTCCTTAATACGGCTTATAGTTCAACAAAAAACCGCACAGAGGGCGCTGTTCGAAATTATATACATTTAGAGTATAAGGTTTTTGGTGAGCCCATTTTTATACAGTTGATATTGATTATTGGTGCAATCGTTAGCCCGACACTTGGCAACAGTGGTTAAATTTATAAGATTTGGAAACAAGCTTGAATGTGGTGCTTTTGAGTATTTAAGATAAAATATATGATACATGTGACGGTTCATTCAACAAAAAATATAATATTTTAAGGGTGTTCCAGAAAAGAGTGTTAAAGTGTGGCGCAGAGGTTTTTTGTTTAAGAGCTATTAGGATATTATGTGATTATTTGGTGGTTTTTACCTTTTCAGCTTAATTTGGCAATAATCGTGGTAAATAAGTGAGATAATTGCCTAATCTAAATTAAAATATTAACTAAATCTATTAATTGAAACAAGGCAAGAAGAAAAGAAGTTTAATAATTATTAGGGAATTTTAAAAATGGGAATATTTTTTACCACTGTTGTTATATTTAAAACTTTTCAATTCTCTATTTATTAGCTTCTCACCATGATAATTCCATCGAGATGTAGAAAAATAATAAGTCCTGAACTAAAAAATACGATATACATGGAGGATTCCTGCGCCACTCTTGAGACTATTTTCTGGGACAACCATCATCATATATCTACATTTTACAAATCGCTTATTTCTATTATAGTGTTAAAGCTTAAAAAGCTATTTAAGTCATCGAATTAATGGTATTAACTCTAAATAGCTCTATCTACTTTACAATTATCAATATATACAGGGTTATTCACAAAATACAAGACGGAGCATAATGAGAAAACGATAAATAAAAATTTCAAAAAACAAATGAAATAAATAGAGACTTATCAAATGCATCTTTAATTTTTTTGTAATATGGATTGATAATATTCTTCGTAAAATTCAAAAAAAAATTAATGTAATGCAGGTTATCCTTTAATCAAGCAGTTTTTTAATTAGAGACAGTTGAAAAACGACTCTTTTTAACTTTAAGAGGTTATAAAGCAATAACAATTTGTCATAAAAAGAAATGATTTTCACATTCCTATCTTAACTTTTTAAGGTGTATTCGATAAAAAAATATATATAACTGTCACTTGTCAATTTTTTTTTCTAAAAATTTCAAAACATTTGTTGACAGTTAAGGTAGGTAGCTAAAAGTTTATGTCATTAGATGGAGGATAAAAAGCTAAAATAGGGATGTAAAACTATTTCCTTCTATGATAAGTAGTTAGGGTTCTATAACCCCTTAAAGTTAAAAAAGTCGTTTTTCAACTATCTCTAATTCAGAAACGATTTGATGCAATTATGTATGATCAAATTTCTTAAAATCAAATAATATATAGGGTTTTCCATTTAAAAAAAGTTAGTTTTTCAATGTTTATAGAACTTTAAAATACCCTGTAGATTACAAAAATAATTTTAAAAGATGTCTTTGATAAGTCTTTATTTCTTTCATGTTTTTTTTTTTAATTTGTATTTTATTGTTTTACCATAATGCTCCATTTCGTAAGTCATTAATAACCCTGTATACTATGGCTATTTTTAAAATGTAGGATGTGGTTGTATTAGTAGATATATACAGGGTGTTTCAAAACTAGATGGGTATATTTTAGAGGGTGATTCCTTATTAAAAAATATAAAAGAAGATTCTATAAATATGTGTCCGAAAATGCAGTTTTTAAGATCCAGGGTGTTGAAAAAAGAAGGGTTTTTAATAATTATTTTAAATATCCTGTAGCGGATATTCTTGCAAATTCTCAGTGTCATTTCTGGTAATATGGACCTAATTTAGGGTTAAATAAATTAAATTTATTAGGTCCAAAAAATATACGCCACTACTTTTTGCACTTTTTATAATTTTTTTTAGATACAGCAACAAAAAACACAACCTTTCTATCCGTTGAATCATTTTCGTATCTTGCTTATTTTTAAGAAAAATAATATGTTTTTTTTTGTAGTCTAGCTAGAGGCATACACATACCAAAGTGCTTTTTTTTCTCAAAAACTATGTAAGATACGAAATTTATTCAATTTTAGTTTTTTAATTTAAAAAACTATAAAAAAAATCAAAAAGTCAGTGGCGTAAATTTTTAATTTTTTCCTTTAACTTGTATTTTGGAAACTATGCATTTTCGGACCCATGTTTAAAAAAAAATATATTTTTTAACAAGGAATCATAAAATATCTCCGTCTATTTTTCGAACACCCTATAAAATATGTCTACTAGGATTGATAATATTATTTTGATAACAACATAATAATGGTTTATAAATTATAAATATAAATAATTTACCATATAAATATAAAATATATGTATTAAAATATAAATAATATACCAACAATTATAAATAGGTAACCCATTTTCCCACGGAAAAAATGAAAGTCAAAAAGAAGTCAATATTTAAAAATTAAGCAAAGTGTTTCTTTCCTTGCTCTACTAAAGTCATTGCAACTGTGCATTTTTGAGAAAAAAACATTTTTTCTTCAAACGTTAAAAAAACATCACTTTGTCAACTCCTGTTGAGATGGTAGAAGGTAAATTTTAACCCAGGCGACAGTAAAAGTACTTTTAGTGCCGGCGGCAGTAGAAGTACACTTTACTGCCGCTTACCTATATTGTTGTTACCTTTATTGGCAGCCGTATCAAAATCGTAGTCACAGTAACGTCTCATTGTAACCTACAAAGCATCCGTTTCTTCTTAAATTTTAAATAAAATGTATTGTTTTTTTCACGTTTCATCTCGTTTGGAGAAAAAATGGCATGTTGCATACGGAGTAGAAGCACTTTTTGTGCTTCAGCGGTATTCGCAAACCTCACTACGTTCGGCTTGCAAACTTACGTCTTCAGCACAAAAGTAAAGCTTCTACTCCTAATACAACAATATACTATTATTTCTTCTAATCAGAGACACACTAAACCACAAACCATTTACTAATATTAATATTTTTGCTACCTATTAAAATTTAAAATTAATATAATGAACCTATTTATTTATGTCTATGGTTTAAATAAATAAAAACTACTATTTTTAAACCATCCAAGTCATCGGAAAAGGACTTTCCGATGACTTAGATTCTTCTGTATCAGAACAAACGAATGCGTGATGGCTAGGCAAGCCTAAGGTCTGAAATAGTTGTATATTAAATATTATTGACGGAACAAATTCCAAAAAATTTTTATTAGTTTTGGGTGGTGAGGTTTATTGTCGTGGTCATATTCGGTCAGAGATATTTCACTTTCTGAATTTTTTGATAATTTGCCTTTGTTTTTTTAACTTCATCTGTCGAATCAGAAAAGTTCAAAATCTGATGTTTTGGGCTTTTGTCGTTATAACTTATCTAAAACATATTTTATACAGGGTTATTCACGACATACGAAACAGAGCGTTATGGGAAAACGTTAAATTAAAAATTCAAAAAAACAGAATTATCAAAGGCATCTTTTAAAATTATTTTTGTAATATGCAGGGTGTGTTTTAAAGTTCTAAAACATTGAAAAAAATATTTTTTAAACGAAACACCCTATATATTATTTAATTTTTAGATTCTTCGAAATTTGATGTAATGCATGTTATACTTTAATCAAGTAGTTTTTGGATTAGAGACAGTTGAAAAACAACTATTTTTACTTAAGAGGTTATAGAGCCATAACTATTTGTCATGGAAGGAAATTATTTTTACATTCTTATCTTAACTTTTTATGGTCTATCTAATGGCATACATTTTTAGCTACCTTAACTGTCAACATTTTTGACATTTAAAAAAAAATGACGTGACAATTTTAATTTTTTTTCATTGAATACACCCTAAAAAATTAGAATAGGAATCTGAAAATCATTACCTTTCTGACAAATAGTTATGGCTCTACAACCTCTTGAAGTTGAAAAAAGTCGCTTTTCAACTGTCTCTAATTTAAAAACTACCTACTTGATTAAAATATCACATGCATCATGCATTACATTAAATTTTTTAGAATTTTACAAAGAAATACATCTGAAAATCAAATCATATATAGAGTGTTTCACTTAAAAAAAAACCTATATTTTCAATGTTTTAGAATTTCAAAACACCCTGTATATAACAAAAATAACTTTAAAAGATGCCTTTGATAAACCTTTATTTATTTCATTTGGTTTGTGAAACTTTTATTTTGTTATTTTCTCATAAGGTTTCGTTTCGTATGTCGTGAATAACCATGCAGTTTGTAGAGAAGCGGAGTGATTTAAATATACATGGTATCCAGATTAAATTAAAATAATTTCTTTGTAATTACGTAATGTCATCGTTATTTTTTACATTAGCGGAACGCTGTTTATTTTTCGATAACAGTGAATTAAAATCAAAAAAAGAAATCTTCAACTTATATAGCTTAACGTAGATTTCAAAGTAGTGCCGATTTTTTTTCTACAATCGATAAATTTAAATGGGAAACCTTGTTAATTCTAGTGCTAATAAATAGACTTTAATAATTTGTTTATGATTTATCCCGTTAGTTATATATAGGTTAAGTATTTGGGTTATTTCCCATATGAACTCAGACTAGTATATCTCTCTTAATGGTTCCTATTTGAAGTAACTGAACCAATAATATAATACGCAAGTGAGATACATCGCTGCAAATAGGATTGTCTATTTATTAAAAGTAAAATAATTGGTGTGATCATTCATTCATTATTATAAGCCATTTCTTAAATATGAAGTAGAACCTTAAATTGCCACTTTTAATTTCGCCTTGTATCTCCTAAACGAAGGTAGGTAAATAAAATTTGGTTACATTTTACAAAAACTAACAACTTTGATTTAAAACCGCTAAAACTGTGTCAAACCTACCGGAGTTACCCTGTAATTACAACAAAATCTAAACACCCTATACGTTCTAAAACACTATAAGAATAAAGTTGTTCCGGAATTGTAAAGACATAAATTAAATTTTAATCGTTGGAAATATTTAATCTATTAATTAATAGGTAAAAAAACTAACAACTTGGCGTCAAAACCGCTAAAACTGTCAAACATAACGGAGTTACCCCGTAATTACAACAAAATCTGGAAATTCTATCCTTTATAACACTGTAAGAATGTAAAGGCTGAAACACAACCAAAAACTTAAGATTTAAGGAATAACATCAAGTATTCTGATGGGTCGATTGCGAATTGCGAGAAAGTCGTTGTAAAAAACACGTACGCCACTTGTTATAAATAGTGACAACACCGCCGGGCTAACCAACATTGTAATAATATATAATTTTGTATAAAATAGGGCTAACCAAGGCCCGGGGCTAACCAAAGACCCAATAGTTTATATTTTTGTAAAAATAAGATTTTCTTACCCCTCTTGAGGGTCCTTAGCATATATATTTATTAAAAGCAATTGTTTTTATATAATACCTTTATACACATTAAAAGTGCCGGGTGAACGAACGACCTGTACATATGCCGGGCTCCCCAATGATCTATGAAACAATATATATATATATATATAAAATATATATATATATATATATATATATATATATATATATAATATATATATATATATATATATATATATATATATATATATATATATATATATATATATATATATATATATATTATATATATATATATATATATATATATATATATATATATATATATATATATATATATATATATATATATATATATATAAAATATATAGTGCATAACATAGTGTCACGCTAATGCTTTAACCCAAGTGATTTGGCCTAAAACACTTTTCCAACTTTTATTTGGCCGTTGGCAGCCTTTAAAAAAAAATATTATTATTATTTTTTAAATAAAATTAATAACCATTAAATACAAAAGTAGAGTAAAGCTGAAGGTGAGTAGCAGAGAAGCGTGCAAAAATGCCCTACTCATTTGCCGGAGAGTAGGGGGGGTTAAACTGGGCGCCACTGCTTTTGGTGCCAGGCCTAGCAGAGACCTTCCAAGGTTTAATTGGGAACTCTCGTTCAACTTTACTACCACTCAAAGACAAGAAAAATTTTACTAAACCATATTAACATTAGAAAAAGGAGACACTAGGCGAGCCAAATAAAACACTATATTTAAAACAAATAGTTAATATAATTTATTATAAATTTGTAATTTAAAGTTTACACAAAAAAAAATAATCAAAATAAAATGGTGAATGGGCCGAGTTATGAAATGTACTAAATTTAAATTTATAATTTAAAAGTTTACAAGAAAATTATATAATCGAAATAAAATGGCGAATGCGCTTAAAAGGTAGAGTCCTAAATTCTTAATGGAAAAGTTATAAATAAAAATTGTTATTGGGTTAATTTTAATGTTGCCTGTTTTGTTGAATCCAAGTGATGGCAAGTGTGCCAGCCACTACACCGTGAAGAGTGATGGTGTCTAAAACCACAAACAACACATTAACCAGTCAAATGGTCACTATCTCTGACCCGTCCCAAAAACTTCTACCAAATTGATGGCCCCTCAAACCAAAACGAAAACCCTTTCAAAATTAATGGCCCATCTGAAGAAAAATGGCCCGTCCGAAGAACCCCAAGATGTTAAGGGGTATTTTCAACTAACACGTGATCCCTGCGTCGTCGAACTACAAGTCCTGCAGTGCAGATTTCTTTCCAGAAAACGGCCAAAAAGGCAACGCAAACCAACAAAATCACACAAAATCAAAGGTAAGTTAAATCTGGAAAGATTTTTGGGAAATTTGTACACAAATCCTACAAAGATGGCTTGAATACCAGTAGCTGCAAATTTTCCCCAGTTCTCGGCTTGAAGGTTGACGTGAAAGTGCTAAAGATGGCCGATGGCCCTTTGTCCTTCTCAAAAAGTACCAGTGGGCGCACGCACATCGCTGCTAATTCTAGGAATTTTCTCGCCCTAAATTGGCAACATCGTTACAACATTTTGAGTTGCCTATCCACGCTGCCCAAAGAACATTCCTCGAACTGTCAAAAATATATTCAAACAAAATTATACAACAATCCAGAATAATAACCAATGTTTACAATTTCAATTCAAAGAGGATAAAATACAAAGAACCTGTATAAAAAGAGACTCTGGAGGTAAAAGAAACTGCTCTGGCCCTTGTGACCCCTACGACAACTGTTGGGAATGGAAAAATAAAGTAAACAAACTAAGGTAAATACGGAAGGTAATATAAACAACCCTAACTACATAGCCAATAAAAGCAAAACTGCTAAGGAAATGTAATTTCTAGACAAACCCACAAGCTGTCGAGGATTGTATATAGGGGAAAAACCATACCGAATACCTAGAGAAACAAAAGTTGGTTACGAAACCCTGAAATGGTTTATCTAAAATACCAACGTTTTAAAGGTAAGTCCGCTAAATTAGAAAATATTGATTTGTACAAAGTGAATCTAACCTACTTAATAAGCTTGGTTTAGTCAATAGTGAAAGATGTACCTCAAAATTAATGTTTCATCGAACAAAATTAAGGCCAGTTATTGACTCGAGGTATCTTATGTTAATTTTTTAGTACACCATACTGCAAGGGGAAAAAAGCAACGTAAAGCATAAGGTAGGATACCAAAGGCGATAGAAAGACAGAAGTAACCCAGCAATTACAATAAAATTTGGAGCCTTTTGCCAAAAATAATCTGCAAAAAAAAATTAAAACCGAACTGCATTAAGGTAAACAAACTAAATTATTAAAAACAAACCTAGGAATAAAAACTAACCGTGACACCCGTTAAATTTAATAAATTAAAACCAAATTATTATTTCGAAACATGCTCGATACGTCTATCAGTGTGTGTAGTCACACTCTATTCTATGAAAAAAATATTTATACATAATGTCCCGGATTTGAGATATTACGTTATTGATCTTTTTTTTTTAATCGAAACCCAAATTTTTTAAGAATATTATTAAAACGCATATTAAGTTAAACATAACTGCCTAATTACAACTTTTACTATTGGTAATAAATAACCTATATTTTAGTCACATTGATTTTTTATATTTTAATTATATTAGCTGGATTGTTTAATTACTCCGTTAAACACTGATATCTTTTTTAATAAAATAAGAACTGTAGTAAACACTTTTTACTTGCCATAAGCCAAAAACATTTAACAAATAAAGTAGTAGCAGACGTTTCTTCTAGTGTGACAGGAAGTTATTTTGAAACAATATTAGAACGCAATGCCTTATTTAAGTAAAAGACTTGAGATTAAAATATTAGTTATAATTGGATACAAAGATAAGATAAGAACGCAAAATAAACTGGCGGTAGCTACTGCACAGGAAAGAGTGACCCCAAAACACGCTCAAATACTGCCAGTGTTATTTACATTTCACATAGAGGTGAGAAAAAGACATACAAGTATGTATTTTATACCAGATTACTTGTCGCAAAAAATAAGAATAAGCATTTTCTTTCGTTTTTTGCAAATTTTCAAAAATCACCTCTAGTTAGGATTGAAAGGTCGTCAAATCTAAAGAATTGCGAAAATAGCAGTGATATTAAAAGTTATTCTCACTGCGATTTTTGTTTCGAATGGACCTTGGAAAAATGAAATATTACATCTTTATTCCCGAGCAGGTTGTAAACCAATCCTCATGGACTATGAGTCGTAGCAATTTGAGCAAAAACAACATGTATTAGGACTTTAGTAAACTATCACATTATTACATAAAATAAAATAAAAGTCAAACAACAGTGAGTTATGTTACATTTTCCCTTATTAAAGGGTAAATTTTTTATAAAAGACTACACAAGTATACCATTTTGTGGTGTACCTAGAATTTTCGACTTTTTGAATGAACCTTGAAAAAATGAAATAATACATCTTCATTTCTGAGAAGGTTGATAACTAACCCTCATGGACTATGTGGGGGTGCAATCATTCCCTAAAATGTAAAAAGTTATGTACAACTTAAAATTAAAAAAAATGTATTTAGATGTTTTTGAATATCTCAAATATGATATTAATTAAAATAAAACCACCGTTGAAAGTAAGTTTTGACAATAAACCACCCCTTAAATTAAGGGTGGCTTTACTCTTCATTTTAAGAGCGGCTTTTGATCAAAACTGACTCTGAACGGTGTTTTTATTTTCATTTGAGAAATCCCAAAACATCTTAGAATTTTTTTTACAATTTTAAAAATTGTATATGATTTTATACTTTTAAGGGGATGAATTTACCCCCTTGCAGGGTAACTTTGAACAAAATGAACTCGCAAAATATGGGCAGGCCTGTTTTATACACTTGAGATGAAAAATATAAGGCCAAAACGCTCTTGGCATAAGCTAACATTTTATTTAATTTTCCTAATATAAGGGTGTCTTTACCCTTAAATTTAGGGGTGGTTTATTATCAAATTTGAGAAATCCTAAAACATCTAAATATTTTTTTAACAATTTTAAGTTGTATATGACTGTATATTACTTTCTACATTTAAGGGGATAAATATACCCCCTTGTAGGTGTGGTTTTGGTTAAAACTGAACTCGAAAAATCTAGGTACTCCTGTTGTATATACTTGGATCAAAAAAAAAAATACAGAAGCTATGACTATTTTTTAAAGAAGCTAGCATTTTATTTAATTTTTCCTATTGTTAAGGGTGGTTTCACCCTTAGATAAGGATGGCTAATTATCATAAACATTTATTTCTTATTATAAATGTCCTAAAAAATCAGTTTTTTTTAATTTTTAAAATTTTATATGATTTTATATATTTTAGGTGATGATTGCACCCCCACATAGTCCATAGGGGTTGGTTTAAAACCTTCTTAGGAATGAAGATGTATTATTTTATTTTTTTAAGGCCCATTCAAAAAAAAATCGCAGTGAGAATTATTTTAATACCACTGCTATTTTCGCAATTCTTCAGATTTTTTAATCCCTAAGGAGGGGTGATTTTTGAAAATTTGCAAAAAACGAAAACAACGCAAGTCCTCTTTTTTGCGACAAGTAATTTGGTATAACAAACACATTTGTATGTATTTTCCTCACCTCTCTGTGAATTGTGAAAAAACAGGCAGTTTTTGCGTAGTATGAATTTTGAAGGCAAATGTTTCATTATTATGAGCTAGTTAATCTCCAGAAATTGACTAAAGATGATCTTTACAGAAGACCTTACTTTTGCGAGAAAATAATGACTTTACCGGACAAAAGTAAACTAAACACCGAGAATATTCTGTTTTCTTATGAATAGACATTTATCGTTTGGGATATTGCCAATTAGTGCGTGAACAACACTTTGAGCATCTATTAAAGAAACATTTTTAAAATGAATAAGCTATGTTTTATTCTAAGGAAAAATTTTGTAATTTGGCAGTTATGTATAAATTTATATATGCTTTAAAAATACTTATAAAAAAGCTTGGGTTACGATTTAAAAAAATCATCGGTAACGTTAAATGTCAAATTTGGGACATACAGTATAAATATTTTTTCATAGGGCGACTAAGTACTTTAAAAAAATACTTGTATTTAATTTATTAACTTTATTTCAATATTTTAGAATCCTTTATTATCCGAAATTGTAGTAATTGCAATAATGATATTTTTAATTATGATACCTTATTAATTAAAAAAATGTTTGATATAACGATCAAAATAATATATTTTAATTTTTATGTATTAACTGATCTTTATTATGAAATCTGCTAATTTAGGTATACTGAAGAATCTAGTAAAATTAAGTAAACTAAAAAAACATTGGTAATTTTAAATTTAAATTTAATGTAATACAAAATAACTTATTGTTTCTTTAAAATGTTTTAGTTTGTATACCACAAAATCCTTCTTTAATTTGAAGAGGGAAATGGGCAGCTTAATTAAAAATTTAGTGGCGTAATTACAAAATTTGCGGTAGTTATACATTAACTGCTTCTATAAATGAAATCTCAGATAATGTTATAAAGCTAATAAAACATTAATCTTTATTTAAAATTACAAAATAAAATGTTTGTTGAGAATATTTTACAAACCGTATTTTAAAAATATAAATTGCGAGAAAAAATGTTGACTCTCGAATATCGAAATTGATCAACAATACTATATAACTAGGAACAACTCCACAGTATCTAATGCAGAATAATGTTTTCTTATGCACAGTTTTATATTGGACCATTAGACATTAGAAAAATTTGCAATAATTTTTTAATTTAGTTTTTAATTTACAAATTATAGCAAATTATATTAATAAAAACCAAGTGGTGCGAAGAAGTATTAGACCACCAACCTATTGGGCAATAGTGAGTTTTTACTTGTTATTCCTTTAACCGAAATTTTTCTTTTCAAGAATGTAAAAAATTATTCAAAAAAATAACAAACAAAGCTATTTTATATTGTTTCCACCTAACGCGCTAGCGAAACTAGGGTTGAGATTAATGCTAAAGTCATTAACAATATGTGCCAGATGTTAGTTTTTTTAAGTAGTATTGCCTTATAGAAAATTGTTTATTTATTATCCTCATGCAGCTAAATATACACAACCTAATACTTAACAAAACCTTGTTATTTGATTTTATCAATATGGGCATTTGTTAGGAAAAACAAATTAAGAAAAACTATGATTTTCAAAATATAATATTAAGATAATTGCAGAAAAAAATGCAATTATTAGGATATTAATTAGAGATAAATTACTTCTTCTAACATACTGACCTCGATCATTAATTGCCCTTATTAATACCCTTGTTTGTCTTAATAGCTATAAATAGGAAAACCAGAAAAAGAAAAACTTGCATATATACAAAAATTATCTAAAATTATATAATTAATAATAATTATCTCCAATTAGGTATTATACAGTATGAGTTTAGTTTTCGAGAGGGTAATCTTAAAATTTACTTTTTTTTAATAAATTAAAAAGTATTAAATGTTTCAAAAAAAATCTTGCCTGATATATGAAAATAAAAACATAAAAACACATTTGTAAAAACATAATAAATTTAATCATATAAAAATAAAATAAATAAACAGATTAGACTTATAATTAAAATAATTTTAAACTTCTAATTTTACCATTTAAAAAAAAATCTTTTTAGAAGCTTGTTTTGTAGTAATGTTAAATTTTCCCATCCTTTAAATTGTTGAAACATTTTGTCATATCAATGTGGAGCTTAAGCAATTTCTCACCAAAATCGTTGAATGTCTTAAAATATCCAGCAATCATCTAAGTCTGGTGTTTCAATAATGGATTTGATCGGATGTGACCAGCTTCTTTTCAAGATTTAGAGGTATCGAACTTTACATGGTCTTTAATATAAAAGCTGAATTCTTTTTGGCGTTCCATTGTAAGACAATTAAGACATTTAACACTTTTTGAAATGTGATAAGCTTTTTCAAACAGCATACTAAAGCCCCTACAACAATTTTAAACTCTTTTGCACCGAAAAGCTGTGGTGGACACATTTTTATGGGTATTTTTACGGCTTCTGCCCCAAGGAATTACCAAATAATATTTTTCCTGTAGCGTCATGCATCCCTTTACAGTTCAAATGACAGGCACCGGAAAACCCTTAGACATATTTAAGGCGCAGTTAGTTCATTTCTTAACAATACTTTAGTTATTGAACGAACATAGTAGTCTTTTTTGTAGCGTATTTTTAATTTCTTTTGCGTTTCTCCTGTTAAACAGATAAATAAAAGGCAAATAAAATAAAAAAATATAAAAAAATAAATTTTTAATAAATCCGAACTAAATACAGAAAAAAAATTGTTTAATAACGCATTACGTACATGTTTATTAAAATTGGAGTAGAAAATTTAATTTCAGCATTTAAGGAAGTCGGTATTTGCGGTTGTCTTTATAAGGTTCATTAATGGAAGGATGCAATGCAACATTAGACAATTACGTTTCATGTTACTGCCGTTTTTTAATCTAGCATTTTTTGCTTATTGATTTTAATTAGTCATTTTAAATGAAAGTTGTACTTGTAAATAATTATGAATTTTATAGCTTTTCGTTTAGTTACAGTAATTTAAACTTAATGTGGAATTTTTATGCAATAATCCTTCTTTTTTTATGTTTAGTAGAGTACACGAAGGCTTGGGCTCTACTAACGAAGTGGATCCGAAGCAGTTTATTAATACAGACTCAAAGAGTTAAAAGTTTAAAGGGAAAGGAGATATTCTACCAGTTACTAAGTACCTATACATGATAGAAAGAAAGAATTTTTTTCTGGCTTGATAAGAAATCCATGCTTTTGAAATGTTGCTTTCCATCCATATAGGATGTAATTTGCTCAGGCTATATAAAAACATTTTTGAAAGTAACGCCTAAAAGATTTTAGCCTTTTTGTTCTGCACAACTTGGTCGCTCAATTGTTGGGGATCAGAACTGGCAGATATATGAAGTAGAAAAACTTAGTACTAACCCTTTGTGGTACCTCAGCATCAATGTAATCAAAGTTATATGATATGATTATCTTTACTCAAATATAAAATGTAGATTAGAAAGAAAATTGAAGATACACGTACAATGTTTTGGTAGAAGACCGAAGAAAGAAAGTTTGTTAAAGAGTGTTTCATGAGGATCTGGTCAGAGGCCTTAGATATGTTGGAAAATGATCTAAGATTTACCAAGAAGACTTGTTTATGTTAAGCGATCAACTGTCAATCGCAATCATTTGAGAAAAATTCCTTTTTTCTGTACTTGATGAGTTTGTGTTTTCCAATTGAGAAAAAAAATTTGTTCATATATTTAAAGATGAGTTTTTGATAATTTATTGGGGTGAGATTACACATGTGTGACATTAAAAGAGGTAGGTTAGGAGTATATTCTTTTAAGAGAATTGGTGGTACGCCAGGCCAAAAGAAATTGTGGTATTAATGGAAGATGAATGCTCTTGATCTGAGCCACACAGAATCAATTGTTGGAGGAGGAGCAGGCATAAATTGACAGCAGATTGTTCGACAAAGAGTTCGGCTTTTCCTTTAGACGAAGAAATATTTTTTAAGGGTAGTGGTAGAAGAAAAGTATTATATAATTTACTAATTAGTTTTAAAGGTATAAAGGAAAATTAAAGAGCGCGTGGCGTTTTTCAAGACACAGTCAGATAAATGACATTATCAAGAGAGCTCTGATTTCAGCTGAAAATTCTTCTGTTAGACCCTGGACCTTAATTCAGGAAATATAAAAAATTACTTGGTTCCTACTTAGCCAAACACTTAAAAATCCAATCTGGATAAAACTATAATTTAGTAGTGCGGCTGTCGTCTTGCGAGAATAAAAACATCTAAAATATAAAGAGCTAAATTACAGCTTTCTTTTTTCTTTGGTGAGGCTAAGATTTTATAAGTGAAATTTGCAAAAAATCCATGCAAAAAATCTCAAGTTTCATTATCCAAAGAATTATTTGGCTGTGCAACTGGGTAATGCAGCATCGGTACTAGGTACAATCCAGGAAGACCTAGGACTTGATGAAGTTTCTAATTTTTAAATATAGATTTAGTTATGTAGTTAATTCTAGAATATTGTTATTTCGTATTTATAACATTATATATTTTAAAGAATAATAATTAATATAATAAATTAATATACATTCGTGTAAAAATATAATTACTTTTCGCGATGTAAAACCTTCGATAAGGCAAAAATTAGTTTTGGCTTTATCCAGGATTAGGAGAACTATAGTTTTAATTGGTTGGTATGTATAATATTTTTTTTTTTTTTTTTTTTTTTTTTTTTTTTTTTTTTTTTTTTTTTTTTTTTTTTTTTTTTTTTTATATATATATATATAATATATATATATATATTTAAAGAATAATAATTAATATAATAAATTAGTATACATTCGTGTAAAAATATAATTACTTTTCCTGCGATTGTTACAATAATCCTTCGACTCTAAGGCAAAAAGTTATTTTTTTTTGTTTTTTTCTTTCAAACTAGTTTTAATATTTGCACGATTAGAATATTGTAAAAACTAGCAAGTTTGGCTTTATCCCAGGATTAGGAGAACTATAGTTTATGAATTGGTGGTGGTATGTATAATATAGGTAATATGGTATATTGCCCAGTTAAATTATTTTTATGATTTGTTGATCCATTTTGAAGAGATCTTGGAAAAAAAGGGTATATGTCAAAAAAATCTGCCAGACCATTTAAGTCAGCTGAATTATAGTGTCAGAGGGTCAAGATAGTTTAATGTTGGGGTATTGTTTTTAAAATAACCACTTTTAATTAAAATATTTTTGCTTATAATTACCAAGGATTATTGGCGCCACTCTGTCAATCATCATCAAAACTTAGCTCCTACTTACAACCACTCAGTTTACTACAAAAAATTGTCGTGGGCTTGATCATAATTATGGCCATATGATATTCACATTTAAAGGACAATGCTTTTATCAACTAGATAAAATCTTTAATATGTATAACAAATTGTCATCTTCTAATGTTTAAATGTATTTTGTTGATTTGCAATTCTAAAGTGTTTTTTGTTCCCGAATGAAAAACCGGTATATTCATTGTGTGGGTTTTTTTTTAAATAGGTTGGTCTTTATAGAGCATAAGAAATAAATAAGCACAAAAGAAGATTGCGTTATGTAATAAGTTGATTTGTAAATTGACAATGAAGAAGAAAGATTAAACTTTTATTATTAACATATTGATCAGGATACAATTTGTAATAAGAAAAAACACTTATCAATAGGTATACAAAACTTTAGTGTTATTGTGGTAATTTTCTTGAACTTTAAAATTAGTATAGATAGTTTTTTTTTCATACAACTATTTAAATATCAACAAGTCAGCGCAACATGACAGTGGTTGATGGTTAATGCATGCTCTTGACAATGAATTATATTCTTTTTATTATAATAAACAGGTATGTTATATTTTAAAATGTCGCAGGTTTTATAAAATACCTTTATCGTGAGAGCATCATTTAAGTTAATCGCTTAAGTAATCAGTTAAAATAAGGAAAATATTTTTTTAAGGCATTTAAAGTATCATTTAGGCATTGGAATGATCTTTATAAAGCACTTAAATTAATAAAAATTAAAGATATAAGATTTGTAATTCTAACAATATAATTAAGATTGATTGCTGATAGTTACCGTTTACTGTCAACAGTAAATTATTTTTTATTTATTAAAACACTGTTTGTGTTTCCCTCATGTTCGGTGTCGCGAAAAATATAAACGACCAAGTTCTGCAGAACAACGAATCATAAACTTTGAAAATGATCCTATTTGGCCCAAGCATTTTATAATCATAGCCACAGCAGCTGAGATGTTTCCCAAATCAGACCTGCTGGAAATATTGTTTCTATGTCTGAAACATGACATTTCCAGTAACTCTTAGCATTCTTGATTCCATAACATTACCCTGCTTTTACAAGAAAGCTTTTTTCTCTTAATTATAATGTGCTGTGGTGCAAGTTATTAGTCAATAGTATTTTCCCCTCCTAGTGACTCCCAATGGAGTAACACGAAGTGCCAATATCATGCATCCCTTCGCAGTGCAACTGAAGGGGCCCCAAAATTCTCACTTTGTTTATTCCTTCATCTCTAGAGTGTCTAGGCTGTAAAATATTTAACTTAAAAAGATCCTTTTTTCTTTCTTAACCTTTAAGTTTTTAGGTCTTGTAATAAAAAACTGCCTTTTACCCCAATTGTGGTAAGTCTTCTTCTTCTTCATTGGCATTACAACTCTGGGTGAGTCTTAGCCGCATCCACTATTGCTCTCCATCTTGTACGATCTTGTGCTTCCACTTGCCACTGCTGGACTTTTATCTTAGATAAATCTGCTGGGACAGCATCCTTTCATCTTTCTCTCGGTCTACCTATTGATCTTCTGCCATCTGGTTTCTCAAGGAATACTGTTTTTATCAATCTGTGGTGTTCCGATCTTACTACATGACCTGCCCATCTTATTCGGTTAGCTTTTATGTGTCTGACTATGTTTTTACTGCCATACATTGCCGCCAATTTAGCATTGTGGCGTCTTTTCCACACCCCTGTTGTTTCATCTCTATTGGCCCAAATATCATTCTGAGAACTTTTCTTCTAAACACAAGAAGCTTATTTATTTCCCGTTGATTGAGGGTCCAGGTTTCGCTGCCATAAGTAACTACCGGGCGAATTATTGACCTGTACAAAGTTAATTTGGATTGTCTCTTTAACAGTCTAGATTTTAATAATGTTGTGAGAGAGTATAACGCACTATTTCCTGCCATTATTCGTGCTGAGACATCCTTTTCTACTCGATTGTCATCCGTGATTACCGCTCCTAGGTACTTAAATTCCTTAACCACCTCGAACATGAACTCATCACGGGTTATATTCTGCGTGATTCGGGGCCTTGGATTCTTTGTTACTACCATGTATTTGGTTTTTTCTTCGTTTACTCGTAGGCCCAGATTACCTGCTTCTTTCTCCAGCTGTGAAAAAACCTCTCGCATGTCTCTTGTTGAATGGGCCACTGTGTCTATATTATCAGCAAAGGCCAACAGCAATTTTGAACCCTGACGAGCAAAACCTTCTGTTAGCTCCGACGCTATTTTGCTAACTGCATATTCCAAGGCAAAATTAAATAACAATGGTGATAAGGGATCTCCTTGTTGTTGTAAGTAGAGTATCCTTTTAAAAAACTATTGGAAATTGATTTATTTCAATATACATCCAAGCCCTTGTGTAAGGAGTTGGGTAACATATTTTAGGTAAAAATAACTTGTTATTGATTAATTATTAAACATTTAATAAATATTCCTTCTTGTCAAATAGATTTACCTCAGCATTATATGATGATGATGCGAGGTAGTTATCTTTACTTAATAATATAAAGGCACTTTATTTTATCTTATATTTTTTTAAAAAAAGATATTTGCAAATCGGGTATTATATGTAGGTCCATATGCAGCATTTAAACTATATAACTTCAGAAAAAGTATGATTTAGTTTTTCTATCATATATTACCGAATATTAAAATGGACCAAATTTTCAATTTAAATGTTAAATATTGTTTCTTGGTTAACTGAATAACCAATTAATGTTTATGCTTCTGCAAAAAAGACACACTTTAAAACAAGGTTTTCGTGTCAAATTTAAGCTAATTTTATATTTATGATCATTGGTTATCTATGAGGTAACTGTTCAAACATAACTGGCAACTGTTTTAAAAGCCCATTTCCCTTAATCCCTAATTGAATCTAAAATTTTAAAGTTATATTTAAATTACTAACGAGCCCAATATTGATTATTGGCGAAAGCATGGATTTATTTTTGTTTTTATGATATAAATAGATTATTTCTTTTTTTGGTGAAAGCAGTAGAGTTTTGTGGTATTAAATTTGTCGTAGCGGCTTCCACTAACTTGGAAATTCCCAATTTTTCTAAGCTTTCGCGTGCTGAATCCATGTTTACTTTGACTTTATTTTTAAGTTAACTGAGGCGACATTGGAAACCATAAATTTGTTATTGCAATTTTGAACCTTAAAAGGCAACTTTGCTCTTACAAAAATGATTTGTGATTTTGTATCTGAAAAATCGACGGTTAATAATTTGTTGTCAGATTTTGAAGTTACTGTAGACAGTTTTATGAAAAAATAATATTATTTTAAAATGAATATAAAATGCCATGGCTGTGGATAAAATAGTGTATATATCTCATGCGGTTATGAATTTTAGCGTTTTTAAGTGAATACAAACTATACTTGCATTGCATTATTAATATAGATGTTGTTTTTGAGACCATTTGTTTATTGTTGTTTTCGTTTTCTGCTTTAATAGTCTAAGGACTGGCCAAGAGTCATTGAAATTTTTAGATAAACCGGCTTCGGCTAGTTCATCTGCTTTCTCATTGCCTTTTGTGTCCAGAAACCCAGAGGAATTTGGATCTGTTGTTTTTGTTAGTAAACAGTGTTTATCACGGCAATATTTTGAGATCTTTCAATTATTAATAACTGGCACAATGTTTTATATAAATATAAGACTTTATTTAATTTAAAATATGCATTTGAATTTTTATGCTCTTAAGTTTAAATCTTTTTAAATTTTTATATGTTGCATGTTTATATATAAGCTGTTTTTCCAAGATATATGCTTTACCGATTTAATGTTCAGTAAATTAGTTGTCTGTAGTAATATGTTAAGTGCCTTTGGAATGATCGAAAATTTTGTTATAAAACTGTTGCCTAAAAACAGTCCTAAATTTATTTTCATTGTTCTTGGACAATAAGTGCTTTTTAAGTCAAACAACAGTGAAAAAATAAATGCTGTTTCTCAAAGGCAACAAGTTTTAAATGCGAAATTTTCAAAGCATGTCGAATGCACGAAACACATTTGTTAGACTATTCTAAGAACAAAATATAATTCCTAAAGTCCTGAAAATTCGTAGAAAATAAGAACTATCAAGATGACACTTCTCAGATACAATATTCACATAATTATAATCTTATTAGATTATTATAAGTTGTAACATTTTCAACTTATAAAGTAAGTAAATAAAAAATATTGTTAATATTATTTCTTCACTTTCTTATTAACTTTACGTCTACATGTGGATAAAAAAATTTCAGAAAATTTGCTGTTTACCATAGTAACAATGTCGAAAAAAAGAATTCGATGGGTTGAAAATGACTGGTATAAAATTTTCGGGGGTAATAACACAAGTGCTTAAAAATTACCTATAATTTTCATGAAAGCTTGTTTTTTATAATTTCACGAGTGCGAGGAACGAGTGGAATTTGTATAACAAGCTTGAATGAAAATTATCTGGTTAATTTTTAACACGAGCGGTATTTAGGGAGAATATTTCTAGAATTAAGAAATATGGGAGAATTATACTATTAAAATGTTTTTTTTTGTCATACAATTTTAAATTTTATGCAACATTATTAAAACTATAACTGAAATCATTTTCTTTTTTTTTACTTTATCTATTTCTTCATCGTGTACATGACCAAATCGACTTATCTTGAGTGATTTTGACGTTTCTAATTAACAATACAAACAAACAGGTTCGATTGTTCTGTGTTTGTAAGTAAGTGGAAATACCACGTTGTCTAGGCAACGTGAAATTTCCGCTGAAATTTTTTGATTTTTAACGTGTCTTATGGGAAAATTTATACATGAGTGAAATATTCGCTTTTACTTTGTGAAAAATTTTTACCTAGTGTGCAATATTTCAGTAAGTGAGTTTTTATTCTCTTAATAAAGTGTAGATTAATAATTCTTCTTTAGGGTCATCCTCAGAAACAAGTTAAATGTTTGATTCTTATAAATTATTAATATAAAGAAATACCAATTTACTATTTTTCCGCATTGTTCTTTGCTGATTTTCTTATTAAATATACTTTTTTAAAATGATTTATTTCGAAATAGTTTCATTTTACCTTATAAGTCATACATTCATATCTGCAATCCAATTTTGGTATAGATGATATTTGCTGCTTTTGTATATGTCTAACTAGGATTTATTCCAACAGCAACTCAATTCCAATAATGAGGTTAAAAAAATCGGTAAAGTATGCAGGCATATCTATCTCTATACAACAACATTGTAAGCGCCCAACACATCATGTATATCGGAATACCATTAAAGTGACCTTTGCGAATTCCAAACTAGCCTATACAGAGTGTTCCTCGTCGGGCGTGGCAGTTATCACACCAGAACGGAATATTATTATTAATCTTTTACTCGGCAGCCGTTTCTAAAATGTTGAATCTTGCTGAAAAAATGACCAAGACTCGGACTATTGCATTTACGATAGCTCGATAAATAAACAAATCGAAACTGTCTGAGTTGGTTTGTTTCGTTGGTTTTAAAATTTTATCTAACGGTAGAGTATGCTAAACACATTAGAGCAGCCATAATGAATATAGTTGGATTTTAAACATCATATGAGAATCACTGTCCAAAGATACAATATAAGGTTGGGGTAATAACAAAAGCTAAAACAAGAAGGGAATAGTACTCAGTTAGCATACATGTCGATTGTGCACAATAATATATTTTTTTACAATGACGATTATTTTTTGCTGTCTAATACGAGACGGTTTAGTTCTACGTTTTTCATGAAAATTATTAACACAAGTCAACAAATTTAAATTTTTGGTAAGTAAAATTAATGAAAATAGGTTTGTTTGAAGTATTTTAGGGTCCTAAATCCGAAAATGATAAGGTAATTACTTTAACACGTACATTTTTTTTTTGTTATAAGGAGAAAAAAGAGGAGGCGACATATTTTTACAATCTAATATATTTATTCAGTCTAAACATGTAAAACATGTGGAATCTATACAAAAACATTACTGAGTGAATAAAAAATATATTGCACGAGGTATGATACAGAGACAAAAAAAGTTTACTTTTTCCTTTTGTGTTCTGTAGCATCATCCCTTTTTAAAAACCAACAGTAGTCGCCCAACGTAGATAGGGTTCCAGCGTCCCTGGTATCTTTTTCCATCGTCCTGGTGAAACCTCTCTCCTTGTTTATCGCTTACTGCACCCAAATTTTCCATTAAAATTTAAAGGAAGTGTAGAAAATGTATTTTTAGAGATATGCGAGACCCTAGTAATTCATCAGTTCATCTATAAGGCTTTTATATTCTTCATCTTTCTTGTTGCCCAGAAATATTTTCACCACACGTACAAAACATGTCCAAGCTGCCAATTCCTTTTCATTTAATTGTGCATAAAAACGGAGATTATCTAGAAGCTTCCTTATCTGAGGTCCAATAATTATGTCTTCTTTGATTTTGCATCACTTAGTTGGGTAAATATTTCTCTTAGGAAGATACCTATGACTTTTAAATCTCCTCCTAAGTTCCTCTTCTTGTTTTGACAATCCTAGGTCATATACCAAGTCATTTAATTTATTCTGAGTTATTAAGTGAGGTTTACTGATAGTTGGTAAAAATGTTGGGTCACAACTGGTGTTCTTAGGAAGTCGTGGATCAGATTCCGATGAAGAATTAGAATTACTGGGAAACACCATGTCCAGGTTTAAAGGCGCTATCGGTACCGGTAGTTTCTGGCAATGAGGAACTGGCCTTAGCGCGGGAGGCCAATTTGAATACTCTATTTTTTCTCTATGCTTTTTTGAAATTTGAAAGAGGCCGACGACCTAGCCAAAAGAGGATCAGCCATGGAAATGATAGGCCCTGAGCCATTCTGTGAAATCTCGGCAGCCTCTTTAAAGCATTTATTAAGAGCTGGGTAGACAGAGAGTTCCAAAGCTGGTGGGTACAAACACCAGGCCAACGACAGGCAAAGCAGTTCATTAAGACCTACTCGGCCAAGTTTACCTCGGACCTACTGAGCCACAGTCGTAAGGTAGTAAGGATAACTGTAGGTCAACTAACAGGACATTGCAAACTCAACAAGCACCTGGAAAGAACAGGCCTGGTGAAGGATAGCTTGTGTAGGTTCTATCAGGAGGCTGAATAAACAGCCTTACATGTGTGGTACCACTGCGAAGCACTATGTAGGCTTAGATTTACTAGGCTTGGTGAGGAAAAGCTAAAACCGGCAAGATATATGGAGTGGCCAGTGTCAAGACTCTGGAGTCTAGTTAAGAAGACGGGCCTGGACAAGGTATTCTAAAGAACGATATGAGAAACCTTGATAAATCTGGTAAGGTTGCAGTGGTGCAGGTTATTTTTGCCATCTTCGCTCAAATAATCTAATCTAATGTAGTCTGAGGTTAACAGATAGTTGGTAAAAATGTTGGGTCACAACTTGTGTTTTTAGGAAGTCGTGGATCAGATTCCGATGAAGAATTAGAATCACTGGGAAACACGATGTCCAGGTTTAAAGGCGCTATCGGTACCGGTAGTTTCTAACAATGAGGAACTGGCCTTAGCGCGGGAGGCAAATTTGGATACTCTATTTTGTCTCTATGCTTTTTTTAAATTTCTTCTGTTTTAGTGATGAAAAAAGAACAATCACTTACATGGTCGGTAGGTTCTTTCCACACCATAGGAACAGCAAACGACATAAAATTTTTCTTGCGGTACATCCAATGCACTAAATTTACGTGACAACTGACACAACAAACATGAGGAGCTCAACTTTTATCCTGATCTCCAATTTGGCAATTAAAATATAAAAAATAGGCTTTTTCGACTTCCAGAATTATAGATCTAGCTTGGGACTTTATAATAAATCGTCCACATATATAACAAAACTTATCGGCTGAATTTTTGCAACATCGACGACTCGAACTTGCCATTTTATATCAAAATCGACTTAAACAATAAAAACCAAACAATAAAACTCTTAAAGGTTCGTATAATAGGTGAAAATAACCCCTCTACGGTCTTGTTGTATTTTCCGGTCCTAAGGCAGGTAAAAATGATTTCAAAGATCGCATTATTTAAAAGAGAAGCAGGTACTTGAAAATGGGACGTGCTAGGCCATTTCCGGGAAAAAGTGTTTTAATAACTTCCTAAATGAAACGCAAAATAAGCATCCTCATCGATGTTACAAAAATTATGTCGACTTGTGTAATTAATACTTTTTGACCAAAAAGTATTTTTTGTATAAATTGTCATACTTTCAGGAGTAAACTACATCGACTGGTTAAATAACGGATTGGGGTGTGCCTGTATGCCTGCTTTAGATTGTCATTTGTTAAGAACTTATGGCGGTTTCAAGATAGATTTGTTTCCATTGAGGCTCGTGACTCGATGCACCGATAAGTAAACTATTGAGAGTGAAATTCTATGGGTCTTTTATTTCGATTTGTGTTATTGTTAATACTTGTTTTTGCACGTGCTTAGATAAAGTAAATAGCTTTTAAATAGATAAAGAGGAAATTAATTAAGAACGTCAGTATTACGGTGTGCAACAGATTGGAAAATTTTCTTTATTAGTTAATGAGAATTAAACCTTTAGAAAAATGTAATGATAATACACTAAAATTAATGGTGATTACCTGCACTATATATTTTTAATAAATAATATAACTTTAATAAGGCCATTAATCGCGCGAGTCTATAGCAAGTGCGTTAAGGGTTGAGAGCATTAATTGCCAATTAATGGCCGGGTTGGTTACAATAGTTTTTTGGCGACTGTTTTGTTATTAAATTCCAAAATAATAATTTTTCTTAATTGGTTTAGGATGTGTTTCAGTTTTAGGCAACCAACCTAACAGTTGTTCTAATAGTATTTATTTAAATGACAAGGTTATAAAAAAATATAATGTTTCTTTCGCGCATTTTTAGTTGCCTATACTATAATTGTTAATTAATAGTAAATCAGGCATTAATAAGGGCTATTATTAAATGATTTTGTATAGGTTTATAAAACTTATAACAGTTATAACTAAAAGGTCGTAAAAAAATTAGGTATTACATCAAAATGAAATGAAAAATTAAAAACATTTTTTGGCGAAGAATGTGAATAGTTATAAAAATAATACAGGTAAAAAATAGTTCCTTTTTACTCCGATTATATTGTATGACCAAATATACAGGGCCTTCCATATTAAGTGTCCGCAATTAGTTACTTTGTTATTAGTCAATTTACAAAATTGTTTAAATAGACAAACTAGTAGCATTTTTTACATTCTTTAAGACAGAATAATGTAAAATCAATTGCCAATCGTGTTTTTGAGTTTGATGGTAAAACAGCATTTTCTTGAAACACCATGTATATCGTATCACTGTAAAAATGATTTGTTTAAAATATTTAAAAGAATACCACATTTAATATATCTATTTTTAATAGTTTCTAAAATATGGGCATGTATATTAGTTTGATAGTATAAATGACATTTTTTAATGGTACACTTATCAACATCAAAAAGATCTTTTAGAGAGCTTTGAAAAGTACCACATTTGATAGGTATATCTTTATTAGATTTGAAAATCTTAAAACTAATTTTTAAACTTTATTTTATCTACTGCTTACAGCTTTCAGCTTACTGCTGTAGATACAAGAACATATTGTTATTTTTTAAAACTCTTTAAAACATATTATAGATGGTTAAAAAAATGGCTTAAAAATGCATCGCATTAAAAAAAACTAATTTATTATTAAACTCATGTCAATGGCAATATTTCCGAAACTATTAAAGGAAGACATATCAAAGGTGGTATTTTTTTTAATCTTGGTCGGTTTAGTGGTGGAAAAATATACAAAAGACTTATTAAAAATGTAAATATGCTGCTAATTTGCTAATTTAAACAGCATTGTGTTTTGGCTAATAACAAATGGCGGTTTTGTTGGTTATTTGTATATATAAGAAATTTTATTTTAGGATTTTAAGGTTTTTTTTTTGAAGTGGATTTAATTTTTTTAAAGTACCCTTTTATTTCGTAATTTTTGGTTTTAAGTAAAAATTTGAATATTTTTTTGAAAAAAATAGTTATGGTTTTGCTGTAAATATTTAGGGATTTTGTTGATCAGTTTCTTACATGCACCACAATTTGACCCTTTGACACCACACCTGTAGTTCGTATCAAAAGCCAGGCCGTTACACTTACACGTATTAGTCCGTATCATAAAAACTACTAAACCGATTTTGATGAAATCTTTACTCTTCCCTAAGTTGAAGTAAAAATAAGCCAATAAAAAAAGTACAGTCCGAATCCGATTAATAGTTTCGGAGCAATAAATGGACAGGTATGCATACAGACATATAAACATACAAATATACAAACATACATACATACATACATACATACATACATACATACATACATATATACATACATACATATCATATCATACGTGAATATTATGCAGTTCCAATAATATAACTCGCGTCTAGAGAAACTCCGGATATTATGGCTGGCGAGCTTCTTGACAGTGTTAACGCATGTCTAATATAATAAAACAAATTTGTCATAACCTAAAAAATTACATTTTAATGTAATAATTTGGGGTCTTTTTTAATACGTCTTTACATTTTCACGTCTGAAATATAATTGGGAAAATAAAAAGCCGCTTTAACTAACCATGACCGCATAAAACTTTGAGCTTTTGAATTTGTCTAAATTATTTGTAGAAGTTATAAACAAAATGTTAACAACACATTAGAAAAAACCCGGGGAATATATAATTACACTTTTAAAAAAACTTGTTAATAACTTCTATGTAGGGATAATTTAGACAAATTCAAAAGCCCTAAGTTCTAGTCGGTCATGATTAGTTCTGGTTAGCAAAGCAGCTTTTTATTTTCCCCAATTATATTTCGGACGTAAAAATGCGAAGACGTATTAGAAAAAACCCCTGATTTTCTTTTTTTACATTTAATGCCTACTTTTTAAATTACGCGCCGAGTCCCTGCATAATAACGTATGTTTCATGTGTCAACACTTTCAAAAAGCTCGCCAGCCATAACATCTGGTGTTTCTCTAGACGCGAGAATAGTATATTTCATTACCAGTACGGAAATGACGATTTTTCCGTGCGCGCGTGACAAATTCTGAGGCGCAGCCGAACACGGGAAGTCATGCAAGAACGGAAAAATCCATTTCTGGACGTGTAATGAACGATATTTTTTATTATACTTAGGTACCTGAAAACAACATAAACAAAAAACATCGCAAAAATGATTTAAGAAAATTGCGATTATTTATTTTTATTTTTAAAACAGTAAAAAAAATTAACAAAAAATACAAGCTAATTAAATCTAAAATTAATTTTGGAAAAATTAATTTTGGACGGAACCGTTATGATTAATGGTTATATTTATTGTACAATTCGTATTATGGTTGAAGCTCAATCCCTTTTGTATTTCTTTTTGTTGAACTAAAGATGTTGAAGCGGAGTGTTCGTGTATGTTTTGGTTCTTTTGATTGACTGTTACAGATTTTGTAGTTTCCAAGTTACAAGGCCTAAACAACTTTTGGGATATTTCAATTTTTCTTTGTATGGACTCCTCTATATATCCTTCTGCTACATTGGAAGAAAGCCATCCTCCGTGTCTTTTCAAAGTGAGCAAATCACCGCCTCTTTCTACCAACATGGTAGCCGAAGAACGCCTTAGCCCATGTCCGGAATATTCTTCGTGATTTTTTAGTTTTAAGTATTTTGCAACCAGTTTTGGAATACCACTGATAGTATGGCACCCAACATGTTGAGCGTAACATCTTTGGTTTCGGTATGCAACAAATAATCTTCTACTCTCCATATTTTTTGGGCGGAGATCTGCGTATTTACGGTAAAGTGTACAGGGATTGAATTTGCAATTTTCATTGGTAATGGTAAAACTGCTTGACCTGTAAGTTTTTCCATCTCGTAAGAACACGACAAGGAAATGCCCATTATTTTCTACATCGTCTAAACTCAAACGTATTAAATCATCTCTGCGGCATGCGCCGAAGATGCCAAAAACTAAAATTACTTTTGCTAGTAGATATTGTCCATCCCATGCTTCACATAAAAATTTGGTTACTTGTTCTGATGTAAGAACCTTGGATTTCTTTGTTTACATATCCTTCAGCTTGTCTTTTCAAAAAAGCGATAGTTTTTGGATATTGGTTGTGAGTATTTTCTTTTATTGCTAAACAACTCTTTAACATGGAGAATCGACTCCATAAGGTGGATGACTTCATAGATTTGGCTTTTTCAGAAAAATAAACTAAGAGAATATCGTCACTCACAATTTTGATTTTTTTCTGAGTCCGCCATTCGGTAAAAATGTGACATTCATGTTCATATCTCAACCTGGATTTTACCGGTAATAAATCTGCACTCTCTTCTGCCGCTTGTTGTAACATAATATCGGGAATATCCGGATTTTCTTCCAAATCTGAATTCATTTTTTGAAAATGGCATAAATTTCACTGACAGAAAATAAAATATGTCATTAATAAATAAATCGTTGCTATGAACAGTTTCCATGGATGGATTTTTGTATAAGCGCACGGAAAGAGGAATCGAGAAAAAAAAATTTGTGCGCTGTTCTGAAAATGTCATATACACAGTTGAAAATGTAGTGTTTTCAGGTAAGTATAATAAAAATAATATTACATACGTGTCGAATTGATAATCCCAAATTTTTAACAATAAGGCTCTAAAAACCAGGAAATATCGAAAACAAATATTTATAGAGTAAAAGAATTAAATAGCAAATATGGGGTACCATCCAAAACCATGAACAGGGTGATCTTAAAAACATAAAGTCAATTTTTTGATTACTTCTAAACGGTTTACCGGGAGCAGATGTAAATTTGTATACTTTGTAGACTTGTACTGTACATATCTTAAAGTTAAGTGTTAAATTAAACTGTTTAAGAATAAACATTTCTTTAACACGGAAATAGAAGAGCCAATTCTATCTGTATTTAAGGTCTAATTTTTCTATTAAACATAACAAAAAATCAAAGAAAATCGTTGGTCCAACTTCTTCGGTAAAGCCGTTTAAAAGTAACCAAAAAATAACCTTTAATTTTTAAGATGGTCACCCTGTATATAAGCACTCAAATAAACATTACACTTTTACACACATACAAGCTTAATTTTTCTAGAAAATATTACGTTTCCCGGTAAAGTTACTTGAGAGTTACGGCTTTAATTTTTTTTTCAAGGTGCGAAGCTTGCACTTAGACTGTTAGATAAACACACGGTTTTATAATTGACACGGGCTCAAACTGCATGCCAAATTTCATTTTTTTAGTTAAAGCCGTTTTTAAGCTAGAGCGCCAACAGAACAATGAATTAACGGAATAAAAAAACGGTATTTTTTCTGATCTGGAGACTTTAAAACACATTTTTTTTATATCTTCACTTATTCTAAAATATATTTATAATATTGTAGCTTATTAGTTTATAAAATAATAATCATTTTAAATAATACGTTTCTCTTCCGATAGTTTTTTTTTCTGGGATCTAGGGGCTTCAATACAACAAAAAAACGAAAAATATATGATTCCAATACGTTTTCCATATCACATAATGCATTACACAATATGGTCGAATAAGGAAAAACTAAAAATCCATTATTAATTGGTCTATTTAATTGTGCTATTTTACTAATAGAATTCAGACTCTTGCAATATGTTAATGTCTTCCGCATCAAATAGCTGTTATACCTACGGATGTGAAACTATGGCCTCAGGTTTATTTATTGACCGCTTGTGCTTAAGCATAACAGTTAGTTAATTGACATTTGTTTACCGCTGATATTAAAACATAACTTGGCTTCAAGCCGATTTGCTAAGTAGCCTTAAGGTCCGAATTAGCCGTAAAGTTAGTAACTGGCTTATCAAGTGCCGTTTTCATTTACTTATTCGGAACACAAAAATTGTTTTATGCAAATTCTGGTCATTGTACTGTTGTTTGCAATAAAATTGTAAATTCTGCATAATGCAATCAATATAAATAAAGTATATAAAGAAAGTCTTTTATATATGGTATAAAAATTGCAACAAACGATTGATAACGCTTGTTATAAATAGTCGAAGCAATAAAGGCCTAAAAAGGCCAAAAGTTCGGATTTTTTGGACTAAGACAAATCGGAAGGCGGTTTTTGCATTCGATGTCAATTTTTTTTTGGAAAAAAGTATAGCTACTTTGTGACTTATACAAACCGCAAATTGCATTGCTGCAGCCAAAAATGCATTTAAAAAATGCATTTTTTGAGACGGCTTTTGCTAGATTTTTTAAAAACTTTGTAAATAAGAGTCAGAACTGGCCCAAATCGGGTTTCCGAGGATTTTTGAGGTCTCTAATCATGAATATTATTAAATTGACCCACAGCCGACCTTAAGCTCAGGATCGCCGATAAACGTCATCTCTGTGGGACTCTTCCAAAATTCACGGAGGGAAGGAGAGAAACTCGAACCCACGGGGGTTTTTTGGGTCGCTGAATTCAAATATGGCATCGGCCAACACCCCCCGGACACCTGGTGCACCGGAACCTTGACGTGGACGTCATCCAGAGAGGGGAATTTTCAAGACAAGTTCGCCAAAAACAACCACCAGGTGTCTGGAGGTACCTTTTCGGGGTGAAAATTGGATTCAGCGCCCCAAAAAACCCCCATAACAATTTTCGGTTTGTCTTTAGCGGTCGTGTTTGGAAAAGCCTCGGAGACGACGTTCAGGCCTAGGTTCCGGTGCACTAGGTGTTCGTGAGATCGTTTTGGATTAAACGTCCCAAAAAACGCCCCTTCAATGATTTTCGGGTTGTTTTTGGCGATCTTGTCAGGAAAACCCTCGGAGATGACGTCCACGTTCAGGTTTTGGTGCACCAGGTGTCCAGGGGGTGCACGTTTTAGTAACGGGTCAATAACCTTTATTAGGATATGAAACAAATCTTAAACTGTAAATTAAATGATATAATTTAAATTTTGCTTTAGAGCTATTGAAAATTCCAATTACTTTTTATGACATAATATTAAAAATGGCGTTGTAACAGGTAAATTTATTATTTTCAAAATTAATAATGGTTTTAAGTTATTTAAGCTTAAGGTTTCCTAAAATTGCCTCAGCCATAAACAAAGGTAACGAGTTATTATTTTTAATAACTAATACTTATGAGTCATAGTTACCTATATTTATTAATTTAAAAGCCTTTGTTTTTTAAAATGTTATGATTTAATAAACATTTTTAAAATTTTTAAGTGTTTTATTGTGCACAATGTAATCTATGGTAATACTCTTCAATCTTATATAGTTTTAAGGTAAATAACTTTGTTTCATTTTCTGTTTTTAAACTTTTTTCATAAAAAGTTGTCAATTTCTCTAAAAAAAACTTTAATTCTATTGATATAGGCAATAGCTATATATAATCCAAGTTTTCACATCTCACATAAATAATTTCAGATTTTATTATGAAAAATCTATCCATAACTGGGTTTGCGTTTCTGCATTTCATAGTTCAGTTCCCACTTTACCGATGGTACCTATTATTGTTGGATTACCGTTTTATTCCTAAAAATAAAATGTAAATTTGATGAGCTGCATCTCCTTTTTTACACAAAAATAAAGTTTTTTTATTTATCTTTTCAGTTAAATTTTATTTACTGTATTTTGATAATGTTGTACATTTTATTAACAAGGGGTGTTTTTGAAAGAACAGTTTCTTAAATTATTTTGTAGTGTAATTAAAAAACATGTAAAAAAATCAATAAAAAACAATTTTATAGCATTTTAAAAATTCTTAACAATTAACAGGAAACAGGGACATTTTTGTTGTAGCTTGTTTGCTAAGTTTGTCGTATGAAGTATATCATTTAACTTATTCATTGTAAAATTATATATTATGTTTTTTTCCAGAATTTAGTTAAATGACTATTGCTTTTTGGTAAAGAAGTAGAAACTTCTGATATAGGTATTTTTCCCATTAATTTGTTATGATAAGACCCTGTACATATATATGAAAAACGGGCTCACCTACGAGGCATTAAAATTTCCTGAATATGTATCGTGTAGTGATATATTTAGAACGCCTCATACCCATCAAGAGCCCATCCTACGTG
Organism: Listronotus oregonensis; assembly: GCA_019359885.1. NCBI lineage: Eukaryota > Metazoa > Arthropoda > Insecta > Coleoptera > Curculionidae > Listronotus > Listronotus oregonensis. Next base: position 22,101 of record JAHBCN010002786.1, on the reverse strand, counting down.
CGTTCAATTGTTCTGCATGTCTACTAGATTGTTCGGTGTTATTTGAATCCCCCGCAGACCTACTAAGCTAATCGGCCAAGTAAAGTAAGCTGTAAAAAGCAAAATATAATATGTAATATAATAAATTTATGTAATGATAAAATATCAATTTTAAATTTTAATGGTAATTTTCTGATTTTCTGGGACAGGTCAGATATATAAACAGTTAAGCAATTTTCATCCATTTATGTCATTACAGTTTGCTGAAGCTTATCGGTATATAATATGTATTTTTTATAACAACAAAATACTCTGAATACAAAAATTTTTGATTGAAATTTTACTATACATATATCAAATTTAATCTTACTCTCATAGGTTCACGAGCACTCATTTTGTTGTTGTGTAATAAACATTTAAAACTTGAAATGGCAAACAAACACTTAACATTTAAAACAGTTATATTCACAATAAACGGTCTTCGTTTCAACTATTTATTTATTTTAATTATAATAAATAGTTGAAACGAAGACTGTTTATTGTGAATATAACTGTTTTAAATGTTAAGTGTTTCTTTGTCATTTCAAGTTTTAAATGTTTAATACAAAACAACAACAATGAGTGCTTTTCGTGAGAAGCCCCTTAGTTTTAAGGTAAGATTAAATTTTGATATAGTGTATAGGTAAAAAATTTTAATCAAAAAATTTTTGTATTGCAGATTGTTTTGTTGTTATAAAAAAATACATATTATATACCTGATGAAGGCCCTTCCAGGCCGAAACGTCGTAATTGACATAAATTGGATGAAAATTGCTTAGTAAGCAACTGTTTTTATATATTGCCTGACCTTATCCCAAGAAAATCCAAAAATTTTGGAAAAGCATAAACAATATATCAAGGCAAAGGTCAAAGAAAAAAAAAATAAAACTATATATATATATATATATATATATATAGTATATATATATATATATATATATATATATATATATATATAGTTGTGTATCATGTATATATTATATACAGTATTACAATAATTGCAAATTGGTTCCAGTAAAAACTTAAGGGGTCCTATTATTAATTATAATTATTTATTTAAGTTACGTACATATTTACAATACTTCCTAAGACTACATGTGTACATACAGTATTTTTACAAAACATAAACATAAGTATATACAATGTTTATATGGTGCCTTCACAGGTTTTGAGACTGGGCGACAACCGGGTGAGAGTTGGGGCTGGTGGGAACCCTAGGTGGTAAGGAAGTATTGGTGGAAGGTTGTGGATCAGTGATCTCACAAACGTTACTAGCCATTGGTTCTGCTAAAAACTCGGGGAAATTTTATTAATTAAGTTTTATTTACATGCTGTATTAGAAAAGCATTGCTGGGAAAAGTACCCAAAAACCCAGCTTGTTTTATATCAGGTACGGTTATGCCTAGTTTAATTTAAAACTTCTTTTTTTGTCTTTTTCTTTGTCTTTCTTGTTGAACATTTAAGAATTACCGTCACTTTTAAAAATACAGTTTGGTGTTTCACAAAAGGTTTCTAGACCTAAAAGCCATTCCTGGGCCATTTCTGGCGAACTTATTTTGCTTGTTGCAGAAAGTTTAATAATATACGGGAAGAGCCCTTTAATTGCTAGAGCAGAATGCCATAAATTTTAATTATTTTAGCGTGATTACATTGCCTTTAAATCATGTTTTAAATTTTAATCTATCGTCATTTAAGCCGCTTCGTTTCAACAAATATGTATAAACTGGTATCAAATTGTCATAACACATGAGTTAGACTACATAAATACCAAAAAGGTATCAGAGCTGCATGCCCTTAAGCCAAGAAAAGAGTATTCGTAAAATAGTTTGCAATAAAACACGTAATATATTTTCGAATATGTTTAATATCTAAGTTTATTAGAAATAAGCAATCATTAACGCTAAGGAGGGATAGAAGTGCTAAATCGCTGAAAGGATTTATATTATGCCAAGTAAAAGACCAAACAAAGACCTATAGAATTCCTGAGGTTACAACTTAGGGGTCTTACTGGTCTGTACACAGGTCACTGCTAATTATTATGTTAAAGAAGAAGAAGAAGTTGGCACCAAATAGCTGTAGGCAGATGAAACAGTAGTACACATTCTCTGTGATTATCCGGCAGTAAGAATTCGGGTTTTTAACTCCCAACATTTCCGTCAGAGCAGTAAGGGCTTGCTTCAAAATTCTTGTACCAAAACAGCTTATCAGAATACTTTTTTTGCCGTTGCCCTGGTGTTTGGAACCACCAGCTGCTAGTCCAGAAGGCCACCGCAAAAAAGCTGGCCAATTAGAGATACGCATAAAACATTTTTTTTATATCACTTTAAACTATTAAAAAAATATATCATAAAGTATAGGTTTTTTAATATAAACCGAAAACTATTGATTTTAGAAATAAAGGTATAGAATCATAATTAATGGCCCAATAAAAGTACGTAATTTTTATAAAATAAATTTTTTGGTTTTTGGGATATTAACGATTTAAATTTAAAATAAAAACGCAAATATCCCAAAAACTAAAAGAATTGCATAAAAAAGTATTTTACAAAAAGCATACATTTTCATAGGCTTTAAAAAAAGATTATATACACATTTTTAATAAAGTAATATAGGAGATATAAGCAATAAAGTGATTTTAACCATTAAAAAGTTCGATAATAACAATATCTTTTTGGTACAAGTAATTGATTCATCTAAAAATTGATTCAAATTGTTCTATATATTGAACGAAACAAACTAATTCACATGTGCCTCGAGGTAATGGGGGATAACATGGTGGCATAGATATTTTATTTAATTTCTTTTACTTCAATAATTGTGCTCATTTCGATTCACTTGAAACTTTAACTAAAAGAAAATTTAAACTCTATTTTATTAAAAAAGTGCCTTTTCTATCTGGGTGTTACATACCTGGCAGGACCCTTAACATTTCTCGATCTCTTATGCTACTATGTGTAAAGCTTATCGTCTAAATATTTTTATTATCGTTTTAAATATTAATATTAATAATTTATACAGACAGTTACTTGTTCAGAATGATCCAAAGAAAATTTAAATCATACTTTTGACATCAAATTTTTTTATGGTATATACCTATGTTGCTATTATTTGTATTATTTGACTATAAGCGTAGAAAAACTAAATAGCTTAATAAAAAAACGCTTTAAAAGTTTAACGATAAATAAACTATGTATAAAAAAAATTATTGGATGTTAAAAATGTGATTAAAATTTTCTCCAGATCATTCTGAACAAGTAACTGTCTTTATAAATAATTAATATCAATATTTAAATCGATAATAAAAATATTTAAACGATGAGCTGAACATAGCACCATAGGAGATTAAGAAATGTTAAGCGTCCTGCCAGGTATATAACACCCAGATAGAGGAGGCACTTATTTATTATCATTTTTTTTAATAAAATAGGTTTAAATTTTCTTTTGGTTCAAGTTTCAAGTGGATCAAAATGGGTTCAATTATTGGACCAATAAAAATTAAATAAAAAATCCGTGCCACCATGTTATTCCCCATTGCCTCGAAGCACATGTGTATTAGTTTGTTTTGTTTAATGAATAGAAAATTTTGAATCAATTATAAGATATTTGCGTTTTTATTGTGAATTTAAAACGATAATATCTCCAAAACTAAAAAAGCTACAAAAAATTTTATTAAACAAAAATAACGTGATTTTATTAGGCCATTAATTTTATTTCAATATATTTTTTTTTCGTAAATTAATAGTTTTCGAGTGTTATAAAAAAAATCGATTTTGGACAATTTTTTTAAGTAAAAAAAAATACAATTTGAATCCGCTAAGCTGAGGGCGGGTTTGAATTGGCTATAGTCCATAGTAAAATTAAAAAAAAAATGTTTTATATGTATCGCTTATGGGCCGGCTTTTTGCTGTGGCCTCTGACTATACGAGATTCATGGTATATTCAGTTTTTAATGGATGTTCTACCAGACTACCCAAAATCAACATTGTTTTTAAAGTTTATCTATAATTATACCAAATAAAAATCATATATTTCTTGTTATTTTATTTGGGATAAGATCAGAACCTAAAACTACTTTTATAATATTTGTTTGTGATATCGTAGGCCTTCTTCCATGAATTCCAAACTCAGACGACGTTAAGGCAATTTTAACTGAAAGTACTCCAGATACGTCGTGTTGTCGCGCAAAGACATATGGGCTTATTATATTGTGTATAAATCCGTGGACATTATTATGAAGCAACAGGAAGACGCGCGGGCAAGCAACAAAGCACAGGTAAATAATTCATGAGCCCACCGCTGAGATGTCAGCACTGTGGTAAAAAAGCAGAGTCATGATTTGTTTTATTATTATATTACGTTAAAAAATTTAATTCTAATAAACTTACTTAAAAAGGCAGTGAATCTGTGTGTAAATATAAGGTAGTTAAGAAGATAAGATTTTCATTTTTGTGTAGGTGGTTAGACTCCTGGCGATTTATTGTGGGCTGAGACAACCGATAAGATATTTTTTCAATATTTTTGTTTTAAAGAAAAGACTATAATTTTACAAGGTGTTTTTGAACTTATATTTAAATATCTAACGCTGCCAGGAATAATCTTATTAATATCAACAAAAATAATTTTGAAAACAATTTGAAAATATTCGAAAAACATTACAATTGGGTTTGTCTTTATTTGTTGATGTCTTAAAACAGAATGACATATGGTTATACTGTGAGTTGGTGGACCGTGTTAATTAAACCCTTAATCCTGTTAAACGTCATGTGTACAATATTTTCGTAGCCTCGCATATTCTTAATTCTAAACGACCATTTTTATCACATTTTTTTCAATTTGTAGTAAAAACAAAAACTAAAACTAAAAATAAAATAAAATAAAATAAATATGTTATAGATGTAAAGTACTACTATTTTTTTCTTATTTTTAGGATTAAAAACAACGGCTCATTGGGTCTTTAGCGAACAGTCATCTCGGTCGTCCAACGAAACAAAATAATTAAAATACCACTTGAAAAAGAATATGCAAAATCATAAATAAGACCCAATTATTAAAATATTAACGTCTTTAAATGCATTTACTTTCACCATTTAATGATATATGCCCTTCAAAAAAAGATGCATCGTAATTTTGTAACATGAAATTTTTCTTTATTCAAGAATAACCTGTTTGATTATAAAATCGACCATCAGCAGCAGCATTGCCCATCTCGGGTGAAGTTCACTTGAAGTTGTTAATAAGAAAACCCCAAAACACGATTCAAGTAAAAGGTCAGTTTAAGTAAACATACACATAAACTTGCAGCATTAAAATAAGGCTATTATTATCTTAAATCTACAGATACGAGTTTATTAATAATAATAATAATAACAATGAATTATAAAAGTATCGTAAGCACAATTCAGGGTCTAATAGTAAATTATACGCAATATTTTGGGCGAATTTTCTTTTTGTTTATATCAAATAGGATTAAATTTTATGGACAGCTTATCTTTTTATAAGATTTTCTGTGTGACTATAACTTAAAAATTGCACTTGGAATTTCTTGTTAAATAATTGCAATAAAAACACTATCTTTAGTTGTGTGTGTGTGTTCTCTTAATACTACAAAATCATCTGGGCAGGATGGTATACCAGCAATCGTCTTAAAAAAATGTACTCCCGACCTTGCACTCATCCTAACTCGCCTTTTTCGAATCTCTTACGACACGGGCATTTTTCCGGAGAGCTGGAAAGCTCTTGCACGTGTGCAACCTGTTCTCAAGAAGGGATACAAAACTTTCCCTTCTAACTATAGACCTATATCTCTTCTTTCTGTTGTTTGCAAAGTAATGGAAAAAATTCATTAATTCCCAAATCTTAAAGTATCTGAAAAAACATAAGATCTTACATGACAGAAAGTATTGATTCCGTCACAGATCCACAGCTGATCTTTTTTTTTGTCTCACACAACTGGAAAAAATCCCTTTAATTTCTTGGTGGATCCCAAATCGTTGCTCTTGACATATCCAAAGCTTTCGATCAGGTCTGGGATGATGTGCTTCTTAACAAACTTCCTTCTTATGGTTTTTTACCTAAGCTTTGCTCTCAGCTCTCCAGTTTCTTTTTTCTAATCGATGTATATCAGTTATTGTAGATGGTTATTTTTCAAGCTTGTACCAAATTAATGCTGGGGTGCCTTAAGGCTCAGTACTAGCACCCACTATGTTTCTTCTACAAAAGATCTTAAACTTATTTTGGATTGGAGCGCCAAAAATCTTGTTTAGTTTAATGCCTCCAAAACATAGTCATGTTCGCTGTCGCGAAAAAAGTCTGTCAATTCGTAGCCTATGAATCAAAAGCTAATATCCTAGAAACAAAACTATGTTTACATTGTAGCTGGAAAGAGATTACACAATAAATGTTAACATACAAATAGCAGAAGAAATAGTTGGCAAAAGAAAGCAAATAAAAAAACTATAAAAACTTTAGGACGTAATAAAAGATTTACATTAAGGAAAAAAATAACGGGAATAATTGCAAATGTTCGAAAGCCCCTCCGTTGTTTTCAATGCACACTTGACATCTTTTTCGAACGGATTTTAAGGCATTTATAATGTGTTATGGTTTTACTACTGCAAAGGCCTTATGAATTCTTGGATCAAATTGTTATCAGGTTAATATGACTTTTTTATACATTTTATTTGCCAACATTTCTCAAAGAAAAAAATCAAGAGGTGTTAGGTTCAGAGATCGTGGTGGCCACCCTATAGGTCCTTGTGTTCCTATCCAACGGTTTCTAAATTATTTGTTTTTTTTTTACTTTAGAAGATTTCCTTTTTTTTTATTGTGTAAAAATCAAAATATAAATATAAATATTAAAAAAGTGGGGATAATTGCAAATGTTTGAAAGTCCCTCCGTTGTTTTCAATGCACATTTGACATCTTTTTCGAACGGATTTTAAGGCATTTATAATGTGTTATGGTTTTACTACTGCAAAGGCCTTATGAATTTTTGGATCAAAATGTTATCAGGTTAATATGACTTTGTTATACATTTTATTTTCCAACACTTCCCAAAGAAAAAAAATCAAGAGGTGTTAGGTTCAGAGATCGTGGTGGCCACCTTATAGGTCCTTGTGTTCCTATCCAACGGTTTCTAAATTATTTGTTTTTTTTTGCTTACTAGAAGATTTCCTTATTTTATTGTGCAAAAAATCAAAATATAAATATAAATATTCAAAAAGTGGGTTCATGTTATTATCCTTTAAAGAAATTAATTACTCGCCAAATATTCATTTACATTCAATAACTTGTTCATTGTACTTCTAAATTAAAAGATTTTTTTTATAAAGTAATATTGAACACAAAAGAAATAAATAACAATAAATTCCCTCTTGGTATTGCAAGACTTTTAAAAACACTTAATTAAAAACATAAACTATCATATCTGATATAATTATCCTAAAACAAAACTATTAAAGACGTTTGAAATTCGTGATGTGTCCTGCGGTGATAGCATCTTCTGAATGTAAAGACATTGCAGTTTAGTTAAATTCCATACAGTATACAGGGTGCTTCATATTAGCCTGCAATAGTTTTATTTGTATGATCTTATTAGGAGAAGATATATAATTAAATATATATTTTCAGAAAATAATAAATAATTTTCATTGTAAGTTTTTTAAAGAGGTATTTTAAAAAATAAAGTTTCGTTTTTTTGTATTTATTTTTCTTAATAATCTTATTGACCTAGCAGATGTTTTACCAATAATGCAAAAAACTTCACAGAAAATAAAAAATTATTCCTTATGCATGGGTAGAATTAATAAGACAGACATACGGCACCAGGTCAACAGTTAACAAGCAAAAAGCTGGGACCGCTTCTACTATCTTAAGAAAAACTTACCATGATATTTAAGTATTTTTTTAGCTTTAAAGTTAATAAAATTAGCCTATAATAATAAGACTTTCAGAAAGTTCTTAGCTTTAACCTAAGGTCTGATATAGTCAAATATTTATTTAAAGCCGTGTTGCAGAAACACATCTAGCCACCTGGCAGCTATTTTTCTATAGCCACAAGTGCGCAAACATTCCTTCCAAATCTTAATAAAATAATAAAAATTTAAATTTAAGCAGTACATTTTCCAAAATAATCGTGAAAACACCGCTTTATTAAATTCCAAATAAGCGCGACAGACATTCAATTCTTGGTCGCAGGAAACTCCTTCATATGAAAAACCGCTGCCTAAACGTGACGGTAACAGCGTAGCAATACAGCCGGGCCCTTCGGAGGTTGAAGACGCGAAAGGGTAGCAGCGTCGGGATATGTTCAGGCTGCTTCAATAAATAGACGAATGAAATGGGTCGCTTTGGAGGCCAGGGTGGTAGGGGTCAAAGCGCTAACAATAAAGATTTCTTTCAAATAACAGTGTTTAAATCCCCGCATTCGTTAAACTAGAAATGTTTTATTTAAATATTTGATGGGACTGTCAGTTTCCAATGGTAGTATAGCACTACTTTTTTTCTTTGTTAGCACAGGAAAATAAAATAAAATTGTTAGGCCTTATACAAAAGAGTTTTTCTTAGCTAAGTAAAGCTACTCAAGTATTTCTTTGCGTCGAATTTAATTTTACGTAAAGTTCAAAGGTAAAGCAAAGTGGTTAGAGGTTATTGCAAAGGACTGTACCAGGGCAGGAGTTAGCTGAAGTGAATAATAAAAGTAATTTGTGAATGGTATGTTTTGAAGGTTAGCAGAGAATTCAGGTAATATTCAAACTTATTGATAAGATACATATAATTTCTAACATTAACTTTAAACTTTCTAACTTTTATAGTGATAAAAAAATCTCCAATTGTGACATAACGTCGATAGATTCACGTCTCATAGACTCCGTAAGGCGTTTCGGTTTTTTAATGAAAGTCAATTAAATTTCTTTGCTAAATTAAAGTTAATTTTTTGTCAATTTTCTAAATAAATTTTGTAGTCCTTTCTTCTTTTTACATTTTTATATAATAAAGCCTTTGATTAATTTGTGAACAGCTGATATTGTCATTAGATAATAAGTAACGACTAAATTTTTCAACCTCTTGACAAATTAATCATCAGTGCCTAGTGAAAGAGTAATTTCAAACATTTCTGCTTTCTTGGATATTTTTAAATGTAAACAAAAATTCAAATTATTTTTCAAGGGGAAATTTTATTTTGGAATTGTTGATAAGCCCCATTGGCGTTTGTAGTGCAGTAATTTGTAAAATTTATTGTAAATGAAACTTGTGTATATTTATTCTAGTCTAGTGTCTCATTTAGCAATAGTCATTCTACGGGGCGTCCAAACCTTAAATTTGCACCTATTAGGTTTGCAGTTCATATTTAGCCGATAGCAGAGTTAGTCGGCAACTACTTATGGTATCGATTAACGTTTCCCCACTAAGCAGCATTGGATAATAATAATAAAAAAATTGTACCAACACTGCAATTAGTTTGGTAAAGAAGCAACACACCAATTAAAATTTCAAGAAAAATACTCTACACTTTATATATTTTTTACTAAATTAAGGGCCACGTAAGATGAAAAGCAACTACTTAACAACTTTTGTCGCTGTTACATAGGGTTTTGTTAAATAATGGTTAACCTAACAATATTTCGTAAAATATGTTTTATCATTACTTAAATCTTGTTATTTAACAAAAGTACCCCAGGGTAGTACTTTAAGATTTATATTACATTCCTATATACATGTGATCTTCCACACACAGAAAATGTAACCATTGCCGCCTTTGCAAACTTGATAGTTTGATTGATTGATTGATAGTAGAAATATATCTTTATGAATTAACTATAAAACTTTGACCAAATTGACGCTTTGGACTTAAGTCAGAATTTAAAAATTAGGCTAAAAAACAGTCAGAGCACGTGAACTTTAAAAATAGAAATTTTAAAAAATAATTACCAATAAGGAATAAAATGGTATGCTTGGTATGACTTATGATGCGCTTTGTTTTGAATAATGAGAGAACCAATGTTATATCACTAAAGAAAATTAGGATCTTTAGTAAAGACAACAAAACCTAAAATACAAAAGTTTTAATTTAATAAAAAGAAATAATATAATAAGAAATTTTTTTAACACTTGGTAATAATAAATAAAATACTACGGAACTTAAATATCTTAATGGGAAAAAAGCTTCTTGCAGTTAACATATTACATATTCCAGGCTCTCGAGGGATAAATAACTAGTTAAACTTTTCTACACGGACTGTAAAAAATACATATTATGTTTTTTTCTCTGGGCAAAAGAAGAAGCAATTATTTTAACCTATTTTTATATGACAAAAGTGTACATAATATATCTAGGAGCAAACACAGCTTGTTGATTAATTAATCATTATTAATATTTGATCAGGTCGGCATAATGGGCTTCTTAACAAACTTCCTTCTTACGGTCTTTCACCTAAGCTTTGCTCTTGGCTTTCCAGTTTCCTTTCTAGTCGACGTATATCAGTTAGTGTAGATGGTCATTACTCCAGCTTTACCAAATTAACGCTGGGGTGCCCCAGGGCTCATCGCTGGAACCCACGCTGTTTTTTTACACATTAACGTCTTCCTCTTCCACAATCAATCCCATTCATAGTTTCGCTGACGATAGTACCCTCCACTCCAGTTTTTTTTAAAAACGTAATTCTGATTTGGAACACAGCGCAGGTCAATGCCGATATCTTTTCACAAGACCTCAAACTTATCTTGGATTGGGGCGCCAAAATCTTGTTCAGTTTAATGCCCCTCGGGAAACAGTCATGTTTGCTGCGCAAAAAGCTGCCATTGCTCATTCCTTACATATGAGCGGCCAACTTCTGCAGAACAAAGAGTCGTTTAATCTTGTCGGCGTTACTTTTGAGAATAACCTCAACTCACAAACACATTACATCCATAGCCTCGGCATCTTCAAGAAAGCTTGATTCCCTCTTCCGAGCCAGAAAATGTTTCTCTTCTTCCAATCTGTACACTCTGTATGTATCCCAAATTAGACCCTCTGTAGAATATTGTTCTCATGTCTGGGGAATGGCGCCCCTACAACACTTAGCATTCTGGACTCCATTAAAGAAGAGCCGTTCGTCTTATTAATGATCCAACGCTTTTACCGTCGAGCTGTAGGGGATCTGTCGCTCTTCTACAGGTATTTTCATGCTTCTGCTCAAAGGAATTGGCCAGTATAATTCCTTCTCTGGCAGCTTCCAACAGAGCAACACGTAGTGCAACTTTTATGCATCCTTTTACAGTTCAGTTAGAGAGGCCCCGAAATTCCCGCTTTCTTCGTTCCTTTATCCCTAGAGTTCAAGACTATGGAAGCTGCTGCCCGCCGAAGTTTTTCCTTCTCCTCCCAACTCCAAATATTTAAGTCCCTGGAACAAACTTCCTCTCACCTACACTTAAGACACCCACGGTACGTTAGTACTTAGGCACACCTTCGTGGACTGTCCCAAGATAAAAAAAAAAAAAAAGGCTCTTTTCTAGAAAAACTCAAGAGTGCTAATGGTTATAAGAAAAGCCATTTTCCAGATAAAAAGAAATTCAAGTAAGTACAGTTAAATTAACCTCACAAACGTAGAATTATTTTTTATTTTACAAACCTTCTCGCTATATAATCAGGAGAAAAGAATTATTATATACTTTTGTGGCTACAGCGAATTATGTTAAGTAAGCAACCTTTTTGTTTATTATCGTGTGAATTAGAGGTTTTGTTATTGGCTTAGAAAAATGTATATGAGAATAAATAATATTTTCATCAGGGGATTATAAATGGGACTAATGATAAAAGGAAGGCAAAAAATGTAAATAAAAGCCCAAATTGGGCCGTGGGGTAGTTAATGACACAAATTTAATTTATCTCTGATATAATTTTGATTAAAACGAAAGCAAAATTTTATAATAAATATCATAGAAAAAAGGCTTTGACAGTGTCAACCAATGACAGTATTAATTAAAAAAGAAATCAAATCGTCTATGAAAAACGTAATATTCTCCTCTCTGTATACGTTTCGGTCAATCTACAAGCCATACGCCATGTTGCTAAATCGTGGATTCCTTCTGTTAAACTCGATTACAAAATAGTTACATCTTTTGGTGAGCATCTCTGTTTGTGTTGGTAAATGCGATTGTTATCGAAATACCAATAGTAGCAAAATTATATAAATCTTGGAGTTAGCTGTTGTTATTGTAAAACAGGCAATTTTGCAGAAAATTGCAAGGGAACAGTTTGTTTTGTTAAGTGCATACTTGATCGATTTTAAATTGTTATGGAAAATTATTTAAATGTTAAATGCTATAGTTATTACTGTTTACATCTAGTATTTTATGCTTATAGGTATATTTATTAAAGAATAATGTAAAGTTAAGAAAGAGTCGGTTAATTGATAACTTTTTTAGATTAAATCAGTACATGTAATGTGCCCATTGTAAATAATTTAAATTTTGGTGTAAAATTTTATAGTTATTTTTTATATTAAAACATTTTTTACCACAATAAAGATTTTTAAAATAATTATAGTATAAAGATTTATTGAGCAATGAAAAAAATGCATAAGCTCCATAGTTTTGTCAAGAGACCATGGTTCTATATCTCAGGTTTTGTCGTCCCAACCTTCTCAGGATAGTTTCAACGCTGACCCTTTGACAACCACTGTTACTTGGATCAGTTTTGGGAGTCTGCCTCTTTTCAGAGCCTGAAGTTTTAATCTCAGGATTCTTCGTCGGCACAGGTTAGCCAGAGGGCTCCATGGTCTCACCTATTTCCTTTGAATTGAGGCATAAAACCACCATCTGGGATAGCATCCAATGCGACCAACTGCACATTGGTTATCTATTTGGCAATCTCCTGGTATAGAGTAGCCTCCGACAAGCTGGTAGGCATTATTGCAACCTTCCTACCCCGCGTGAGCCATCCCGATACCCAGAAGAATTCAAAGAAACCCTTTCTTCCTCACTCTGTTTCTTTTCTGGGTTCTTTATTTCTTAAGACGTACTGTCCGAAAATTTAGGCCTTTTCTGTCCATTTTTTCAGTGCCAGCTGCCGCCAATGCTGTTCGTTTCAGCGTTTGACGTTCTCTTGAGGTTGCCCTACTTAAGCGCTTTGGGTTAGCACCAGTTTTTAGGTTATGGGGTATATTTATTTTAACACCCTCCATATCCTACATTAAAGAGTTTTCCAACCTCACCTCCTCAGTGAAACAAAAAAATCGCCCCTTTTTTAGTGCAATGGAAATTAGGTCCCCACGTTGTTTTATATGGACTATCCCTTCTGTCTTCCGTGAAGTTTCATCCTTATTTTAGGTGTTGTTTCCAACATTTGTTTTTAATATTTTTTAATTAATAGTGATAGCCATAAATGACCCCACAGAGTTAGGAAATAAAGATCAATCCACGCAGAGCCTGATTACGTGGCAAAGTAACTACAATAAAAACATGCACATGGTACCCTAAGGGCTTTTTTTGGTACACCTTCAGGTCTGGTCCCTCGGTACGATTTTTTTACCTTAGGCTTGGGGAAGCTGGTCTCCGATAAGGCTTTCATGCTCAGTAAGCCGATTTTTACGTCGTAGCCACGAGCATTTATGGCATCCATGAACCGACAATTCCGTAGCCCACTAGGTAGACTCTTTCTACCCTCGGCCATTCTTCTGTCCGCCACCTGGCGAGGCGCCCGCTTGGTACTCAAGCTCTTCATCCAGGAACATACGTCCCTGGATTAAGGGTTTGGGTAGCTTTAATTTATTATTTTTTAAAGTATTTTTAAGGTTACTCTGCAAGTTCAGAAAGGGTAATTAATCTGTACGTCACAGATTTTTGAACTAGGACTGAAATGGTCCCATCTGGGACATTTTTTTCTAAATAAAAAAATAACGCTGCCGTTTTTAAGATATAAAAAAATTAAAACAATATAAGAAATGAAGGGTAAATAAAACAAAAACGGTCAATTTTAATATTTAATTGCTCCTTTCATTCTATGGCTAATTAGGCAAAAGAAACAGTAAAGGAGAAATTTCATCGAGTGAGCCTAAGTTTCTTTTACCATCAACAAAAATAAACCATTTTTACTTTTAATTAGTAAATTTAAGCTTTTAAAAAAATTGAACAAAAAAGAATTGGAATCGTGAAAAAAAAAATCAAAATAAATATCTATGGATAAAAAAATGTTTTTAGTCTTTATCCATTTTTATTTAAATTTTTATTTATTTTAGTTAAAAATTATTATAAATATTTATTAGTTTGCAAGCTCTCGGTGTCATAGTGGTCAATAACCCTATTCAGCACCCGAGTGACCTGGGTTCGATTCCCGGGTTTGAAAGACATGTATATGCCTACGGCTTTCCGAGTCGAAACACTACTTCTCGTGCTACCAAGGACTTCCAAGTAGTGCGTCCAGTCCTGGCCGTTGTCTTCTTCTAAAGGCCTAAACAAGGCAACCAGAGGTGTTATAATTAAAATATATATTATGTATTGTATATGTTGTAAGATAACATTTTTGTAAATATTTTATTTATAGTCTAACCTTTTGCCATCCGATCTCAATGACAAGCTAATTTCACCCTGTACAAAATTAAAAAAAAATTAAAAACATGCTTCCGTCAATTTTCAATTTTCTTTTTCGGCTGAAATTCCTATAATTATTTTTTTCCTATACAACAGTTTTATTAGATTTGCATTAAATAGTGACCATCACCTGATTATCAGACTAGAACTTATTACAGAAGACAAAAAAAACTAGTCTTTGTACGCTGTTTTGATAAATGAAACTAAAATTAGTTTCGATTATTTTTTGTTGTTAACCTACGTCGATACCTTAATTAACTTTGTCATGCCTAATAAATGAACCCAAACATCTATATCAGCCAACTTACCTGCGATCAAAATCATGCAAACCTTATTTAAAGGAAATCGAAAGTTACCTTAAACTAGAGCAAATCTCGGTGTTAATGCCGCAGGTGACACAATTATTGATTCGCAATTGATATAGAAGTTGTTGCATCAAGAGAGCAGAAAATAGGTTTTTAATTTGGAAATAATTGTTTTGTATATTGTAAGGTAAATAAAAAAGTAAAAAAGAAACAATTTATTAAAAATAATATCTATCAAAAAAAAAGTTAATAAAATGGACATATGAATTTTTAAAAGTTTGAATAATCTTAAATTTGAGTACTTTTGACCCATGAAAAATATATTTAAAAAAAGAATAAAATATAAGAAATAATTATTTTTTATTCCTTATACAATAGTTAATAATATTTTTAATTGAGATTTGAAAAAACTTCATTGTTTATATCTGTTTTTTGATTATTTTTTACGCGCGCTTACAAGTATGCGTTCCTTACCTTTAAAAGTAACTCTCTGACTCATACACTGTATCGGCCTCTCTGTGTCTCCATTATTTATCATTTATATTAAAAACTATTAACTTTATTAAAATTGTTAACTGTTACTAAATAAATTATCTACTATTTGTTTTTATAAGTTTTTTTCTGAAATCAATTTTGCAAAAGTTATTAAAGCTTGTGAGCGCGCTTAATAAAAAATCAAAAAACAGATATAAAAAATAAAAAAAAATCAAATCTTAATTTGGGATATTATTAATTATTGTATAAAGAATAAAAAATATTTTTTATATTTTATTAGTTTTTTTTAATATATTTTGTGCGAGTCAAAAGTACCCAATTTTAAAATTTTTCAAACTCTTAAAAATTCATATCTACAAAAATATTAACTTTATCGTAAAAACTCATAGGACCTTTTTTATTTGTATTTTAATAAAGAATATAAAAAAAGTTGTCCGGTTGAAAAATAACAATTCCTTACAATTGTTTAAACAATTTCGGTTTAAACCCTATGGCACCAGGTGGCCCCCCGGCAACATGCATTTATATCATCAGTAGGGCAATTTAAACAGGATCGTATAAAAAAAATTAGGTGGAATAATTTTCGGTACTCATGCGCCGATTCGTCCTAGACTACAAAACAATTTTCTGCAAAGTCTTTCCTAGTAATTCTTCTTTACCAGTTGCTTCTTTTCTTTATAAAATGTCCAAAATCTATTTAAGGTACATTTAGCTCCTTTAACTACATAGTCCTCTCTGCTTGACTGTATATAAACAATCCTTAAAAAATAGATACTTTTTAATTTGCACCTGTCCTTACTTGCTTTTTTTGGATTGACAACGAAGCTTTTCTGATTAGCTGGAAGGCCGCCATGTGCAACCAATCCCCAACAAATGATTTAAAAGTGTCCTTTCTAATTATATATATCTTGTTTCTTAGGTATTCGCAAGGTATAAGAAATAATCAGTAACTTCCTAATTCCAAAGTCTTTTTTTTTTTTTATCTTGGGACAGTCCACGAAGGCTAATGCCTAAGTACTAACGTACCGTGGGTGTCTTCAGTGTGGTGAGAGGGAGTTTGTTCACACGGGACTTAAATTTTTGGAGATTGGGAGGAGAAGGAAAAACTTCTGCGGGAAGCAGGTTCCATAGTCTTGACACTCTAGGAATAAAGAAACGAAGAAAGCGGGAAGTTCGGGGCCTTCTAACTGAACTGTAAAAGGATGATAAAAGTTGCACTACGTGTTGCTCTGTTGGGAGCTGCCAGAGAAGGAATAATACTGGCCAATTCCTCTGAGCAGAAGCCGTGAAAATACCTATAGAAGAGCGACAGATCCCCACAGCTCGACGATGGGCAAGAAGAGGAAGCCTTTCTGTGAGCGTTGGATCATTAATAAGACGAACAGCTCTTTTGTGAATGGAGTCTAGAAGGCTAAGTGTTGTAGGGGACGCCATTCCCCAGACATGAGAACAATATTCCAAAGAGGGTCTGATTTGGGATACATACAGAGTGTACAGATTGGAAGAAGAGAAATATTTTCTGGCTCGAAAGAGGAATCCAATCTTTTTTGAAGCTGCCGAAGCTATGGATGAAATGTGTTTGTGCCAGTTGTTATGTTATTCTCAAAAGTAACGCCGACTAGATTAAACGACTCTTTGTTCTGCAGAACTTGGCCGCTCATATGTAAGGGATGAGCATTCGCAGACTATTTTCGCGACAGCGAACATGACTGTGTTTTTGAGGCATTAAACTGAACACGATTTTTGGCGCCCCAATCCAAGATAAGTTTGAGGTCTTGTGAAAGAGATATCTGCATTGACCTGCGCTTGTTTTCAAAATCAGAATTACACGGTGGCTTAAGAAATTGAATACTAGAGTGGAGGGTACTATCATCAGCAAAACTATGAATGGGATTGATTGTGGAAGAGAGAAGTTCGTTAATGTTAGAAGAAACAGCGTGGGTGCCAGGACTGACCCCCTGGGGCACCCCAGCATTAATTTGGTAGAAGCTGGAGGAATGACCATCTACACTAACTGATATACGTCGATTAGAAAGGAAACTGGAAAGCCAAGAGCAAAGCTTAGGTGGAAGACCGTAAGAAGGAATTTGTTAGGAGAAGCCCATCATGCCAGACCTGATCGAAAGGGCCTTGGTTTAATGTCAAAGCAACGAATCTGGGATTCCCCCCAAAAAAAACTCCCAAGGGACTTGGTTCCAGTTGTGTGAGAACAAAGGAAAGAAGATCAGCTGTGGATCTACTGTGACGGAATCCATATTGTCTATCATGTAAGATCTTATGTTTTTCCAGATACTTTAAGATTTGGGAATTAACGAATTTTTCCATTACCTTGCAAAAAAACTGAAAGAAGAGATATAGGTCTATAGTTAGAAGGGAGACTTTTGGCTCCTTTGGGGACAGGTTGCACACGTGCAGCTTTCCAACTCTCCGGGAAAATGCCCGTGTCGTAAGAGATTCGAAAGAGGCGAGTTAAGATGGGTGCCTCGAGCACATTTTTAAACGATTGCTGGTATGCCATCCAGCCCAGACGATTTTTTAGTATTAAGAGAAGAAAGAATACGCTTGATCTGTTTGACTTTAAAAATTATATCGGACATTTTATGAGAAACAGGGACAACTGTTGGAAGATTAATAGAAGGATCAAGTGTAGAATTGGCAGCAAATTGTTTGGCAAATAGTTCGGCTTTTCCTTTGAGGTAGAGACAATTCCATCTTCAGAGATTAGGGGGGAAAAAGAATTTGTGCAAAAGTTCTGACTAATATTTTTGGCAAAGGACCAAAAAGCTTTACCGCCATTTGAGCAAGAGAGAACTTTATCTTTTATTCGATTGTTAAACGGTCTTTTGCATCTGAGATGGTCTGATTATACTGATTTCTTGCTTCGATGCTAGCCTGTCGATTTTCGGGACTGGGGTTTTGAAGAAACTTTTTGTGGGCTTGAAGTTTTAAAAGTCTGGCTTTGTCGCAGGATTTAGAAAACCACGGTTTGTGATTTGAAGTTATGGGGTTCTTTTGTGTAATATAGCTCAATGCCTAGTTGAATTTTTCGGTAATTTGTTTACATATTTCTGAAGGATCGTGAGTAGAAAAGCAGGTAGGATTCCAAGGGTAGCTGGCAAAGAAATTTCTTAGACCATCCCAGTCGGCCGAATTGTAGTGCCAGATGGTTCGTGGCGGCATGCTTTCAGTTGATCTGTTTTATCCGTGCTTCATCGATTGAAGAAGTATAACGATACCTTAACATAAGATTTTTTTTTAATTTTGTACAGGGTGTCTTAAATTTAATTCCAAAAATGACAACTAGTTTTTTGTAAAATTTTTAAATAAATCTCCCTCTATAATATTTCACTATCTAATGCAAATCTTAAATACAATTTAAATACAAATTAATTGCATTGAAATTCTGTACCAAGATATATACGCATTGTTTTTAAATTAACCACCAAATATACAGGCACAAAATATGAAGTTACAGCAAGATGGAGCTTCATCCCAGTGTTAATGACAAGTCAGATATTTGTTAGATAACACTTACAAAAATTGTTGGATTGAAAGAGGAGGACCAGCTAGATAGCCAGCAAGGTCGCCCGATTTAACCAAACTTGACTTTTTTTATGGGGGTATTTAAAAAACCTTGTTTATATGGCACGGCCAACAACTGAACAGAACATGCGGCAAAAAATAATCAACGCCTTTGCAAAAATTACACATGCAATGCTCTAAAATGTAGAAAGATCTTTAGGCAAGAATAAACAGATGCCTTAAACGCAATGGAATACATTAAACATCTTTTAAGATAAATAATTTACTGTTAAAATAATTTGTTAAATAAACATTGGCTTGTTTTAATACTTTTCTAGTAAAAAGGGCATTTTTGTAGTTTTTGGTATATATTTTAATAGCGGTCCAGAATTTTACAACATTTGTAATAAAGTAATTATAACAAAATCTTAAGCAGAACGGGTTTAAAAGTTGTTATTTGGATCAAAATATTGGACATCCCTTTCTTATATAGGAAAAACTTTTTATTGTCAAAGTATCATTAGACCTTTTGTATTAGACCGTTTTTTTGAATAATATTAGTTAGGCGCGTACACGATTTTTTATTGTTTATAATTTTTGCCAGTAAACTACTTAAGCAAATTAAATATTATTTTAAAAATTAAGAAAGAACATGAAAAAGAACTAAACTATGCAAAGAAATACCGGATGTACCATTTTAAAAAATAATTTTATATCGTCATACTTTTCTGGATCACCCTGTATATGCAAATATATTTTTTCAAAATATAGTCATATGTACAGTACATATCTGTGCTCGAACGAAATTTCTAATTTCGTCTTCTTTTTCTTCCTGGCAGCCATCTTGATTCACTACCAAAGGCAGCGCAGTCTCTTGGGCTTTTTGTGCCTAATCTCCCATTATCTTTTATATTAATCCCCCAATTAGTCTTGTTCCTTTAACATGTCTGTATAACCCCGAGAGTGGTTGGTTGATATATTCCTGTGGGCTTATTTTCGGTTGCCCAAATAATGCCTGTCTTTTGTGATTTAACTCTTCACATTCGCACAGTATATGGTAGGCTGTTTCTTTCCCCTCGTCGCACATTCTGCAACTTAGGTCCCCATTGTATGAGCCTTGTGTAGGTGTCCGCTTAGGTTATCGTGCCCTGTTAAAAACCCTACTGTTATGCGAAGTCTTTTCATACTTTTTCTAAGTAGTTCTTTCTTCGTTCTTTTGGATGGCCTCCCTATGAAGCTGTTTCCATGTCTTATTCTACTGAGGTTTTTCCAGTTTCTACGTGTTTGTTTCGATCCATTCTCTGGTTTGCCCTCGTGCTGTGGTTTTGGTCCCTCCAAGGGCGGGTTCTAGTCCAAAATATGGTGTGGATGATCCATATCTCGCTAGCTTATCCGCTTTTTCGTTGCCTTCTAATCCTGAAGGTCCTGGTACCCACAGGAGAGTTACCCTGCTGCGTTCTCCCAGAAATTCCAGTTCTTTATGGCATTACCACGTCGCCTGGACGTTACCTTGGGGTTTACTAGTGCCCCTAGTGACGCCTGGCTGTCTGTTATTATGCAGATCCGCTTGTTTGTATAAGCCCTCTTGCTATTTTCTTTTGCACAGTGCAGTAAAGCATACATTTCTGTTTGAAATATAGAACTGTGTGTTCCTAGTGGAATGGAGAATTGTGAATTCCTTATTTTACTGTACACGCTCGCTCCAGTTCCCTGCTCGGTTTTGAAAGCATCCGTATACCAGATAATGTCTCCAACCGTGCTGGGAAGATCGGGTTGCTGCCACTCACTTCGATCTGGAATTTTTATCTTAAATTTTTTGTTGAGCGAGTTTTGGGGAATCATCTGGTCTGTTCTCTCGTACAGAATGTTGCCGCCAACCTAACTTTTTATGTTGTTGTGTCCAAAACTAGCATAGACCCGTTGGTTTTTGTTGCAGTCGGAAGTAGCCCATTTATGCCTTTTCCATCACTATGAGGTTAAGTGGTGGAAGGTCTAAGAGAAACTCTATGGCCGCTGTTGGTGTTGTTTTAATTGCTCCTGTTGTAGCTTAGCAAGCAAGTCTCTGTACCTTGGCCAGTTCTGTAACAGAAGTTCTTTGTCGCATAACCAATAAATCATGTTTCGTTTAAGGCCCCTAGGAAGAAGAAGAAAAAGAAGAAGGCCCCATGTTTTCCCATGAGCGCGTCTGATTAACGTAGGAGTCATTTCCGCTTTCTTTCTTGTTTTCTGAAGATGTTGGTTTTAGGTAAGTTTAAATTCTTAACTTAATTGGTATAGAAACTATGGATGCCTGACCCACTATTGCAGGACCCCGTATATTTGAAACAAATTGGTCAATGTTATTTGTCCGCTTTTAATTAGGCGTTTCGTCTTTTGTAATATTTATTGCCTATTTCAATATGGTACTGCAATCTCTCTACGATTGGAGGTCACCATCGAATTTAAATTAAAAATAGTTGTTACTATTTCTCGCGATATCCATTACGGATTTTATCTGGAAATCTCTGAGTATTTAAAAATTATTGTTTATAGCTTTATTAAGAAATAATAATTAGACAAATTTGTTTGCAATTTTAATTAATTTGACCTAAAATAATTTATCTAAAAGCAATATCTGTTCTTTTTACAGATATATAATATGTATTAGTGGAGTAAAGTATAATTTGTATCACTTGATAATAAATTAATACTAACTCAATACTGTTTAAACTTTTTCTTGCTAAAAAACCTGTTTTTTTTTACTTGAAAACATATTTACGTATAGTAATTAGTGGCGATTAAAACTAACATAATTCTACGAAACGTAAAAACAATTAGACCAATACTTATGGACTGTGAAAGAATGCTTCCGAATAAAAGAAAAGTAAGGTTAATTTAAGCAACTTCTTTAACCTTAAGGACACATTAAAGCCAAGCTTACATTTGACAATTCTAATATAGTCTAGGAGGAATCGCGGAAATCGAAAACTATTTGACCTCAATTTTTTTATACGATCCTCTTTAAATTGCCCTGCTGATGATATAAATGCATGTTGCCAGGACGCCACCTGGTGCCCTACTTTGACATGACATTTTTTTTTTATATTCTTTAGTGAAATACAAATAAAAAAGGTTAGTTAATATTTTTGTAGATATGAGTTTTTAAAAGTTCGAAAAATCTCAAATTTGAGTACTTTTGACCCATGAAAAATAT